>JADBJO010033081.1:0-14976 GCA_016801955.1 Conus betulinus
GAGAGGGAGAAACGTTTTACCATTTTTATACTTTGTTTTCAAACATTGTTAGGTTCATTTTTTAAACCCCTTTTTATTTGCACGGTTCAAGTCTCAGTCAATTTTTTTTTGAACCCCGTTTCCTTTTTTTCTTCAATACGAGATTTTGTTTTGAAGGAGGATTCTTTCCTCCTGATGTTATCCTCGTCTTTTTCCATTCAAAACCGGTTTGATTTAAGGGTTTCTTTCATTTTATCCACCTTCTTGCCGGTCTTTCTTTCAGACTTTTCGACATAATCATTGTAGTACATGACATCTTGTTCTTGCAAAACGGTTCTTGATTTATCAGCGCATCCGAGTCTCTGTTCTTCAAAACTATTTTTTGACGGATTCAACCATTGTGGTTCATTGCTTCTTTTTGCACAAACGATTTAAGGGTTCCTCAATGTAGATACTCTCTTGTTGCCCTCTCAGAGAAGAGTTGTCCTTGAGGTCGATCCAGACAGAGGTCTACTGGTCTTGCAAACAGAGTTATAGGTTCACGCTTGTAACTTTTTCTCTGTTCTTTCAGACGTTTTGAAGGTTGCATCCATTGACAACCAGGCTCTATAGTTTCTCAGAACGGTTTAATGTTATGCAAGTTAATTTGATGTAGCGAAGATGCTTTCTTGTCTTCAAAGTTTTAAGGGCTCAATCATTATCCCCTTCCTTTTCTCCAATACATAGAGTTTAAGGTTATCATTCTCGATTACCTATGTTCTCCAAACCTTTCAAGGGTCATACGTGTGTATCTGAGCTCCTCTTCTCCAAATATTTGTAACGTTCTTCTAGGCACGTTCTAGATGTCACTATGAACTCCAGCCTGGATAGGTCCCAATATTATCTATTTTTTCCGCCGTACGTAGACCTATTTCCAGTATCGTCACAATACATATTCGCTACCGTAGTTTCTTTTTACTACTTTCCATTTTTAGATTTTTTCCCTTTGGGATGCTTACCTCCTCTTTTGTTGTTCATTTTCTCTTTACCCGCAAACGATTTTTTCTTACAGACGACATCATATTCCTTTCTCATTAATTCCTAGTATTATTTCCGTCCCCCTCCTTTTTTAACGCTTTGTTATTCTAACTATAATTCTTGAAGACAAATTTTAAAGACAACAAAAGTGAGTTTGTGTTATTTTTCGACAAGGAGAATGCTTACCCCAGAAGATAACATCAAGCATTTATTTATTATTGCATGACTCATTTTCGTGAGAGAGGAGAAGCGCCGTGGAGAGACTGCGACCTGCTGATGAGTGTGAGAGATACGGCTTTTATAACATTAAAAAAAAATAAAAAAAATTTTCTTCTTAATTGCTAATGGAAGAATTGACGAGTGTTACTGAAAGCCCTTTTGTTTTTGATCCGCACCGAGGGTTTATAGTGATAGGTCCATATTAAGAATAGATAGACAAAACAGCCCAAGAAAGACAAGATGTGAATCTTTGCTTGTGTCTACAGAAGGGAGATGATTGTTATACTTCTAACCCCGAGTAGCATAGGTTTACATGATACTTGATGACTTATTTTCACCTCCTCATTTGATGGGAGAAACAGAAAGTTAATTTTAAAGAAATTTGATCTTCACAACTCGGACGTTCCACCAAACGTAGACGTATCGGAGTTTAGTGCAACAAGGAAAATTTTTTTTTTTTTTTATTCGTACAGTAAAAGTAGTATTTCCGGCGTCCTGTTTTACCGCATGGAGTTGGCCATACAGTCAGTCTCTCTGCATAAGAACAAGGGAATCCCTCCAAACGGACCGTAGCATGAGCTACCAGGTTAGGACCTTGAAACAACGACTCTTTTCCGTCACAGCCATTTAAACATTTTTTAGATGTTTTTTCTATTATGCTATTGCACGAGTCTAGCTGGTATACGATCCGAATGTAGCCACAAGAGACCAGCTAGATTTCGTCTTAACGTAAATTTTTTTGGATTTCGAGTCATATAAGAAGAACCGCTTTGTGTTTACTTCTTTTGGTACCGGTCCTAGTTTTTAACTCTTATCTTATGTTTTAAACCCAGATTGGAACATGTTCTTTAGTTATTTTGTTTACCCCTGCCCATTTGTCATGTTTCGATGTACATCTGTTTAAAATTCCCGTCTCTGTCTTGATACTAGTTTATGATTTTACTTAGACAGGGTCTATTTCTTAGCTTCTCCTTTCTTCGACTTCGATAGCACGCATGCGTAGGAGGAGAGGAGTTTTTTATTCTTTGTTTTCCCCTTTTTGTCTTTGATTGGCATATAACATGGGAGCAATTCAGACTCCTGTACCCCGACTTTTTATAAATTTTCGATCTGCCTTGACAAGACACAATTTTGTTATCTCTTTTTATAATAATTTTTCTCTCACGTTACTCGTTATTGATAGATTTCAACCTTTTAACCTGTCTTTTAGGGAGCAGTTTTAAAGATCTTTTATTTAAGAATGAAGCGTTTACATTTCTTTCTTTGATCTTGTGATGAAGATCGAGATCACATTTTCACTTTGAAAACTTTGATGTACTTATGAAGTGTAAGGGGAGGTTAGAAGGGGGAAAGAAAGAACCTCCACGGGCTTCGTACAGAAGACGATACTGTTGAGGACGATTTTCGAAGCTGAAGATCTTGGTCCCCCTCAAGATTTGGCCGAACTTGAAAAGGTAGGGGACTAGAGATTTTGTAAATTGTATATTTTTGCAAAATGAGTCTCAGACGACCTTGGATCTTTCTTAGAACCCTTTTGCACCCAAGAACACAAAAAAAAAAGAGAGGAGAAGAGCTGTTTTTGATTTGAATCCCCGTACGAAACCAATAAATGAATCCATCTAGAAGAGGGTCCTGAGAAAAAAGTTGTTTTGAAATGAGCCTATGTGTTATAATGGTACAAAACATGTATCTTTGGTGGACGGGACGTGTGGGGTGACGTGAGTTAGAAAAAGAAGTAGTGATAAAAGTAAGTAGGGAAGGGGTTAGTGAAGGAGTCAACAGTGGTTTGCTGTCACAGTATCAGGGTCGACTGGTTTAAGACCTACAGCCTTTAGCTGAGTGCGATGTTACATTCTTTTGGACCGATTAGATTTTCATATGTTAAGAGGATCAGCAAATGTCCTAGAATTTAAAGAAATACTTCGATCGCCTTGACTCTATTGGAGAAAACCCTTTGAGTTACGAAAAAACCATTTTGCAAAGTGTTATCCTGGCAAGATTCATCAATAAATTAGGCCAGGTCAATGGACTGGTTTCGCACAATGCCTGTTTTGGAACAATGAATGATGTGTGGCATTGATTCGGGCTTGGAGAGAGAGGCTAGATGAGTTCTCCAGGTTCCTTTAGTCCTATTAATGGGTTGAAGAGGATTTTTAGTACTTTTATGGATTGGAGGAGGTCGGTTACGACTATGGGATCGCAAGTCAAGAGTTTGCGAAGCTCCATTGCATCGGTGGGGGAGGGTAGCCCCAAAGATTGGGGTGATCTGAAAGGAGTGTGGAAAGAAGTAGGAAGGAGTGGTTGTTGCGATTCGCATATCATGAGGAGGGGAAGGGTAGAGAGTTACAAATGCCTACGTGACAAACGACGGTTTCTGGCGAGTAAGGCCTTCTCCCCCCTCCGACAGAACTCGCATGCGAAGGTTTTCGTCCGCACGTCTTGGAAGCAGAGGGGGCAACATTCAGGACGAGTTTTGAGAATCCCACAGGTTCCATGGCGCTCGCGTCGGAGATCAAGTAGGTCCCCGATTGACTGAAAACGATGTGTGTGCTTTTCCTGATTATTTAAGAGACTTTCTTTACTCTAAATTTTTACTTCAAACCACGCTTCATCTCTTTGCAATTTTTTTATGTTTCATTGAGTAAGCACGATTGAATTCCTCATACTTGGCTATAGAGAAGTCGGCGAATGTTGGTAGCAAGATGTCAGTTTAGGGATGACAACTATGACTTAGGTGCCGGATTACGGCATTGACCCCACGGTACTCAACTTTTTTTTTTTACCTGTGATAGGGTTTTTTTGCCTATGATTCCAATAATAATACATCGTCATCATGTTGAGTGTTGATAGAATTGGCACCGGTTGGTTGAGGTTAGGATTGAGTTTTCGGTTTTTGAGGTGTCGGTATTACTAGCGACGGTGATTTCCAGGTGGTGAAAACACTATAAAGCTGCGGCTCTTTTTGTTTGGGAATGGTTTATTTTTATTTAAAAATACTCTCGAAAAAGCGGGAAGAAAAAGTAGGGATGGCTCACTGGGGTCAATGGGACACGGAGCCGTCTTGCTGAGGAACTCAGGGTAAGGACAGCAAGTGTAGAGATTTTGAGGCCCAAAGAGCCCCTCACCAGGTAGAAGCTGAGAGTGTTGCTGTGTGGAGCCTAGGAGCCGCGCGACAGGCACAAGAAATTTATTGTGTTTTTTCTTTCCGTGGGAATGACCCCTGTCAAGACTGTTAGCCTGTTGCGGTTATTAGAAGGGAGGCTGCCAGACAGCAGCAGTGGGGTCTGGCAAAAACGGAGGAATCTGAAGGGGAGAGGCATGGGCTGCTTTGACAAGGACTCCTTTCCTAGAGGGGCGGTGGAATCGCAGCGGAGGTCCGGATGACGATACGGAGAGTGCAACGACACAGCTACATGCAGGCCATACTAGCGTGTGGCCAAGCGGTGTTGGACGTGAGGAGAGAGGTGGGCCCCCCCAAGCCCCTTTTTTTTCCCCGTTGTAGTCGGTTCAACCGTGGAAATACTTGACATGGAGCACCGGGGAGAGAATTGTGAGTGAGGAGTGGGAAAAGCCGAGTTGGTCAACCAAGTGGACGCAGCTGACAGCTTCTGCAATGTCATTCTTCCTTGCGTATTATATGTGCATAACCCAGACTCATTAAGAGCTGGTGGTTCTGGGATAATTTTAGGAGTAAGTTGAGGAACAGAGAGATGCCAGTATGGGATTTCGAGCATGCATGCGTGACACTTTCTTTATGGATGAATGTAGTTATGTAGTTGAAGGCGGGGGAGGCTTCAGAGTCAAGGGGTTCAACATTTTTTTTCTAAAGTAAAAAATGTCGATTGATTTCGCAGATTACCGAAAGTGATGTGGCCCAATGTGATGAGTGGGACAAACCTGCGTGTGATACTTTTGACGAGAGCAGCCCTTTGGTTTTTGAGAAGGATCGGAAATGCTGCTATCCAAAGACCGATGTCTCCGGCTGATTTTGATGATAGTATGATATTTTAAAAAAGGGGCGGGGTTGGTGGGGGTGTTAGTTTTTGATTTTCTGTTTTTGTTTGGTGTGTGTGTTTCCTTTGTGGCCGGTTGGGGAGACGTGGGAGGGGGAACCAGTCCACAATGTGATGGTACTTGCCTGGTGTACTTCCTTCCTTGGCATGATACGTGATTTTTAAAAGTTTGACCAATGGCTAATCTGAATCCGAACTGGTTACAAATTAAGAGAAGGGGACGGATCTAGACGAAACAGGGGAAGTCAACGAGTTTTTCTTATTTCGAGGAGAATTGCCCTATGGATCAAAAGGAAAAATGGGTAGGATTGCACGTTATACCATTGTCTCTGAGAAATTTAATTACAGATCCGCCTACAGATGAGCACCCCTAGAGAGAACGTTTACTTCTAGCTCTGAAAAGTGTCGGGTTCAAATGTAGCGTAACATTATCATACCTTATGATTTGTTTTCAAATCGGAGCATGTTGGAAATAACCCCAGTGACGATTCATCTTTCCGGTTACTACGAGGTGGGGTGTGACTGAGCTGGAAGGCAGAGAGAAAAAGCACGAAGAGCAGACAGAAGTGGAAAACAAGGAGCAAAGACAGAATGTTCCTGCGGCCATTCAATGATAAAAGACTATACAATGGGTCACCCCCAGCAAAACTGTAAAGTGCAATTCATATCACATTGTTTGCCTTTTCTTCAGTTAAGACCAATCACTTTTCCAAGGTCATAATCCAAAAAAAAAAATAAAAAAATAAATAAAATAAATAAAAATTAAGAGAAAGAAAAAGGGGTAACGGACAAGCTGGAACAGGCATCTTTTCTATTTATGAAACCGGATGTGTGTGAGAAAGGCTGATGGGAATGGAGAAGCGCTTAAGAGAGGAGCAGAGAGACATGGCTTTAATGTATGGTGATGTCGATATCGTACTAATGATGATGATGATCTGATACGTTGATGCGATTGCGGCCCAATGATCGATCCCGTAATCCGTAATCCCTGATAGGTATAATTATAATCATGATGATGATTTTGGAGGACTAGATGATAATACTACTAGGCTTACTATTGTGACCTTACTACTACACTCCCGAGGAATCCACGAACTCATCATCATCATCCATCAGCATCCACCATCGATCACGCAGTCATCGACAATCATCATCATCATCGAATCGATCACCATCAGTCATCGTCATATCTACTCATCATTATTATCGACGACATCCATAAGCACGAACGATGATGATAATGAGAAGCATTATTACTGTATCATGAAAACAACAAGGTAATGATAACAATAAGATAATGATAGCTGGATCGCTGACGGATGAAATCGATATGATGCCAAGACCGGGGGAACAGGGTAGATCAATGCCAAAATCCCGTAGCTGTAACCACGATCTTGATTTTTGCCCCAGTGACGGGCCAAAATAATTTTCCTCAGTCGAAATTGGTGTGTCATCTGACCTATTATGGATGACAGTTTCATTTGGTTTCCTCTTTGCATGGTGTTTATTTCCTTTTTGTTTTCTTACAGAAGGGAAATCGGGCTAAATTAACAACACGTATTGTGTATGTTTGAATATTTGTTGCGTGAAAGTAGATAGTTAGATAAACCATGAAGAAATCCAAGGAAAGATGGTAAGTTTCAGGAAGATTAAGGGAGGAGTTCGTATTATTATGAAGGAAGAGAGCAGGAGGGGGGGGGGGGGGGGGTTGGGAACAAACAGGATTATGGGGGTGTGGAGTTTTCAAGGTGTTTAGTGGTTGACCGTTGGTTTTTTTTAAAATTAGCCCCAAGCCCCCCCCCCCCCCCCCCCCCGGAAGGTCGGTTAAGATCGAAAAATAAATTCAGGGTCCCAAACTTTTCAAACACCCCCGGACACAACTTTTTTTTCTTTTCATCTTTTCATTGTTATGATCAAGGACGCCATGATCCTGGGGACATCCTCCTCCTTCCTCCCTAATAATCATCATCATTATCACATCATCACCATCATTAGCAGGCAGGCTCAGCAGCAAGCTCAGGAAGCATTTGCTGAGCGCGTGGCGGCGGGGAGCGAGCGGTTTCTCGAGGCGTCGTGCCGGCTTCAGGCGAGTCGCCGGCCAGCAAGATTAGGGTTGGCAGTAGAAGCGCTCGGGGGTGGGTGCAGGGCTCCTCCAATATGGTTTTTATCCTCTAGCTCGTACGCGGTATCTTGTTCTCCATTCTCTGTTTTCCATAGTTTTCTGAGCCATCATTCAGCATTCATTCATCGCATCAATAATCATCATCCATTCATGCTTCTTGTTCCTCACGAACACAAACACACACACACACACACGAACACACAACAGCAGGACACACACACGCACACGACACACCCACCGACTAACACACACCACACAGATAACACCACACAAGACACATTCGACGTCAAACCAGCTCACTCAGCTCAAATTCTATCTACACCATTTACTCCGCCGCCTCCAATTCACGCCACGCACGTTTTGCCCCCCCACACATGAGCCCGGGAAAAATTGGTGTTATATGAAAACACAAAGAAGCTCAGGGAGAGAAAAAAAAAGGAGAAAAAAAAAAAAAAAAAAGAAAAAAACAAAAACAAAAAAAACCCCCCCCCCAACAAAAAAATTCTGAAGCACTGTTACCAATTTAAGACATGCTTCCAAAATCAAACATCATGCTGAACAAAAAAAGACGAAAAAAAAAAAAAATAAAAAGGAAAAAATAAAAAAAAAAAGGAAAAAAAAAAAAAAAAAAAACAGGAAAAAAAAAACAAAGAAAGGAGTGGCATACGCAATGTCAAGGCGAGAGACTGGTCCTTACCCCCATCTGCCATGAAAAAAACATTCTAGTCATCTGTTTGTTTTGTTGTTGAACAAGTGGTCCAAGAGACAGGGAATCCCACACTCTTGTCAACAGGTAGATACTGCTCCTGCTGCCATGGACAGCGAGGAGTTGGACGGACCAACAGGCACCAACAGCTCGAGGGGCAACTCCAGGGACGTCCTGTAGGGGGGAGAGAGCGGGAGAGAACAGGGATGGAGACAGGAGTTTTCCACAATTTCGTTTAAGGTGTATAGGACTCGTGACTGCGCCACATCTTATATTAAGTGCATAAGACTGGTGACTGAGTCAGGCATCCACTTGCTCACCAGCAGAGGAACGCCCGCGAGGTTTACCCACATAGAAACCTCCCCGTCACCAACCTGTCCAAGACCACTCTACGTGCCATAGCAATAATGACGCGTTGCAAGCCTCCTTTTATTTATCGCTTTTAGATCTTTGTATTTTCGGTCAGTGTAGTGCTATCGTTGATTTGTTTAAAACGTTTGGAAAGTGAACGTGAATGCCTAATTGTTCAGTATTGTTTTTGGATCGATTGATAATGCGATTGGAATATTCAAGATTATGTTAGAATGTTTTTGCCGAAAGTTCGAGAATGTTTGTAGAAAGCTGACCGAATTACATTTGCATACGGTCGTCGCGATTTCATTGGTTAAGCTTACTGGTATGCAGAATATTCTAGAAAAGATAATCGAGTAGGTTCGAGAATATTCTTCAATATCATACAAAAGAAGGAGATACAGAGAGAGACACACACCAGGCGAAGAGAGAGAGAGAGAGAGAGAGATTTGTTGAGAGAGTTGTCTAGTCTAGTCTAGAAGTGTTTCGAGTCTTCATAAGTTTGAGTCTTGTCGACGAGAAGCTGCCATTAGTAGAATATTACTGCTGCATGTACGATTGAGTTCCCTGTACGGCTTATTGAACCTGAAGGTCAGTGGTTTGTTTTTGTTCCTATATTCTCAACGTTTGTAAATAAAAGGATCCTCTTCACGAACTCTTACAAGCTAAAGTACTGCACTTCCCTTGTACTGAGGAAGTCGGCGCATTTTAGCAGTGTAACACACGATTAAAAAAAAAAATTTACTTTATTTTGCCGAGCAACTCAAACATCACACCTGGTGGACAATCCCTGAAAAGCTGTTCATGGCATCTGCTTTGAAGTGGTTTTATGTCTGACATCATGTACGTCCCCCAACAGTCTAAAAGAATGCGTTAACACTGAGTGGTGCAATTACATGGAATGCCTCACGGAGCTTTTTCACTGGTTGAGATATAAGAGTGGGTGGAAACTGAGTGCCAGGGTGTAGTCGGAACCGAAACCAAAATTCTGATGTCGACTCGTGGTAGAGGGTAATGGTGGGAAAACGTAAACAACTAGACCATAGTTACAATACCTCTATCATGTTGCACATAGCTTATGACGAAGGCTGATCAAATCCCGTGCAAGTGTCAATTTTGAGACTTTGTCCACAACCCGGTCACGGGAAAGCGGCCCCACTATCACTTCACCCCATGTAACATGTCGTCATCATCTTTCATGCGAGAGAAGTACACGTATTGAGGAATGTAATTAGACTGCATGTGATTGTTTTTGTTTTTTACCAAAGATTATGAGCTTCATTAAACGTACGAGCTTCAATTGCGAACAAGAATGTTTTATGAATTAAAGAAAACAAAACCAACAACAGTACGAATAGATGTACTTACTTCAAGAAAAAGAACGAAACAAAGCAGAGTTATAGCTGAAGGAAAAAAAACTAAACAATTACTATTTAGATTAAGTCCGGAGGGAAAGTAAAAATCACAACTGACCTCAAATAGCATGTGTTAGAAGAACAATATATAATGGAGAGAGAGAGGAAGAGAGAGAGAGAGGGGATAGGGGGAGAGAGAGAGAGAGAAAGAGATGAGAGAGAGAGACAGAGAGATAGAGAGAAGAGAGAAGAGAGAGAGAATAGATGCACAAAAAGCTTCCTGGTTTAGCAACCCGTAGATGAACGTCAAAAATAAGTACCTGGTTGATTGTCTCCGTTTGTTTTGCTCTGTGTTGACATTTAGGATCCTATCATAAGTCAGAGGTTTTCATTAGCGTGGGGGGTCTCGGATCCTCTTTCCTGATGTGTGTGTGTGTGTGTGGTGTGTGTGTGTGTGAGTGGAAGATTTTTTTTTTTTTTCCTATCATACCAGTCAACCGAAGTGTTCAATATTATGTTGCTCTCCTGTCTCTTTCTCAAGGTGAGTCAAAAGTTTGTGGTTGTGTGGGTTGTGTTACACTTGTGGTGCCAGATAAACTGAAAAAGGCAGTGTCCTCTTGTAAATAAAACAGATCTTTGGTTTCTCAGTTTCTCGTGTTGTTGTTTACCGTGTACTGTGTCCGAGAGTACAAGAGTATAGAGGCAAGCGTGGACATCCTTTTGGGGAGGATGCCCTCCTTGGTTTTTTCTGTGTGCTCTGTGTTGTCCCATTTTCTGCTGGATGATTTTGGTGTTTGTAGCCTGCACTTCCGTTTGGGCGTTACAAAAGGCATAGCTTTATTCAGCCTAAAGTTTTCTCACGTGCTGCTCCCAGCGCCACACCCTGGAACACCGCTTCACTAGCGGGCTGAACCACGATGAGGGGGTGGTATTTTACACGGCAACCACTAGGCACTACGAACTTTCCTTGTGGAGTCACCGGTAGGACGGAGGAGTTTGTCCAAGAAATCTGTTCCGGCCCACATGGCACGGTCCATAGACAAACCACTGCTTAGTGGAGTGGACATCGGGCGGCTGTTGTCTTTCAGAACGAGTTGCCTTCTACAATTCTAAAATACGAAGGATGTCTGGCTTCAAGCTAGCACCTGTTCCTGTAAAACGACATGAGCTCACGAAACATTTTAAAAAGCTTCACTGACAACCGCAGCCAGTTTTTATATATTTGACTTCCAAAAAGTTGCATACAAGTGACGGAAAGACTTCACACAGAGACTCTCTCCTCTCCTCTCTCTCTTCTCTCTTCTCGCTCCTCTCTCTCTCTCCGTCTCTCCTCTCTCTCTCCACTCTTCTCTCTCTCTCTCACCACACACCACACCACACACACACACACACACACACACCACCACACACACGCACTGACTCATACCCAAAATCTGTCTCTCTCTGTCGTCTGTCGCTGTGTCAGTCTGTCGTCTCTGTCTATCATGTCTGTCTGTCTTACTGTCTGTCTGTCTGTCTCTCTCTCTCAAAAAATCGTCTAAACATCTCTCTCTCTCTCTCCCGCCCCCCCCCCCCCCCTCCCAATGTGTGTGTGTGTTGTGTGTGTGTGTGTGTGTGTGTGTGTGTGTGTGTAAAGGGGGGAGTGTGAGGTGAGTGTTTAATGTGGTGTGGTGAATGCATTAGGGTTGGGTAAAAGTGGTCGTGAAAATTGTGAAGCAAATCACGTACGATGGCAACAGCCTTAGAAAATGAGAATATTAGGTTGTGTGGTAGAATAGAAGATATGTCGCTGGATTTCAACGACCTGTACACAGGAATCTACAAAGGGAAGAGAGGAGTGTGTGCAAGAAGTGTCTGCAGGAGAGAGGGGGACTGAAGGAAGAATGAGCAGAATGAATGAGGGAGATCGACAGACTGGGGGAAGGTTTTTCCGCTTGGCCACCTCCCGAATGTCTGGGTTTTGCTCCGAGAAGTGTGGGTTGTGAAAGTTGAAGATTACGATGCGTGTGCCAGGCGGTATGTGTACATCATCCGAACGGAGTGGATGTGGTCAGAGTCGTGGCAAGACGAGGTACATGGTATCAGGGCAACAGAGTAGGAACTATCAAAAGCAGGGGCGGAACCAAAGACCGAACCATGAATAGCGAACTATTTAAAAAAAATGGCAAAGACAAAATGAATGTTTATTAAGGGAACAGTTGAGTGTAGATGCAAATTAAGAGGAGAGCAGGAATAAGGGTGGCCAATGAGCATGATTTATCTTAGAAAAAACAGGCAAACATGGTTTTCTATGGCAAGGAGGGAGGGGGGAAATGTGGCAGTTTTTGTAAATGGGCAAGTTAACTATCAAACGGCGGAGACATAACCTCCGAAATCGACGAGAATGTCAGGCTTTCCCAGCGACTGTTCACAATACGATCGCCACACATCAATGAAGAGAAACCCAGAAAATCCCTGTCCTCCCCCTACCTCCCGACCCATGAGTTCCCCCGTGGTTATGCTGCTGGTGAACGTCACTTTTTGGGGAATTTTCATCTGCCACATGACAAACTCACAAACGATGATGCCAGACAAGATGTATTGCTGTATCAGGGCTTCTCCCTCCTGCACAAGAAACGGCGACAGGCAGTGACTGCTGCCACGGCGTGATTCACGTTGCAACTCATCAGAGTGCACGATGACCAGCCGTGTTAATGAACCCCAAAAGGAGGAATATTACACATCTGCTGGGCAGGCATATCGCTGTGGGCAAGCGTTCAGATAACAATTCACATCAAAACTTTGATGCTGACAGCAGAGAAGCAGCCGTACTTTAGAGTGGCCAACAACCTCATTTGACCACACTACTCGCGGTGGGGTGTGGGGTGGGGGGGGGGGGGGGGGGGGGGGGGGCGTACTCCACCGTGCCAGCACAAACAGAAATAAATAGGGCAGGCCTCATCATCAAACATCTGAATTCGCATTCCTGAATTTTATAATTTAATAAATTTTGAAAACCAAACTTACCGACTTTCGTTTTTCACTGATTTTGTGACAAACGTTTTAATATTACATGTTTGACCGAGACCTTCATTGATCATTCTTTTGATTTCACTTTTCATTTCAAAGAATATTTGCATTTTATTGTGTTCTCTGCTAAAAAAAAAAAAAAAAAAAAAAAAAAAAATGTCACGTCCATGGAAGATATTCTGGTGTGTTTTGGGTACTCACAGAGAAACTGCAAAATGCAATAACAAGTATTGAACTGGAGTTGCGATAATGCGGTAGTTTGTTAAAATTGATAAATGTTTGTTTATGTTTGGTTTGAATAAAATATGAGCTATGATTGTTGTTGGTTTTTATACAGGAGGTCCCAGTCTAGACAGACATAATGAAAAGGAAATACTTATTCTTGAAGATACATATACTGCAGTCTGTTTACATTTTGGTACTGCTTTCATCTCACAGTATAAAAAAGTTGGCAACACGAATGCCAAGACAGGGAGCAAACAGTCAAAGAATGAACAAATGGTGCTGATTACATGAGAGGGCACAGAAATGATGATGATGATGTTGACAGCATAAAATGTCTTTTCCTACGGTGATAGTATTTAAAATATTTTTGAAAAATCGTCCGCCAGATCTTTGTTTCTTGTACTGTGGAATCTCTTGATTATTAGTAATGTTCTTGCACAACAAATGTAGAGGATAATTCCTTATTTTGTGGCTCCCCCATGGCCGAGCGTTTGTCAATTAATTCTCGGATTCGAGAGAAACAAGCAGTTTCTGTAAACTGAAAGTGAAGGACAGCCTTTTCTCATGGCATTTACCCGTGCAACTTACATGGAAAAAATATTGCCATGTTTAAAGAGAGGAATCAACTGTAACCCCACCAAAGGTGAAGCTTGCGTGGTTGTGGTGGGTCAGGGAAGAAAATGTGCAATGCTTCAAAGACCACGTATAAATGCTGTACGTATTTAAACAGTGTATCAGACAGGGGGGGGGGGGGCTACACATTTGGCTGAGGATGTGGACAAAGCTGTAGACCTTTTTGTGAATCCCAGTCATAGAGCTGTGCTGCGCGGTTTACTGTTGCTCTGGGCGGAGTAGGAGACAACGCAGTGAGTAATTCACTGGAGGTGCATTTGTGATAGATAATGGTCATAAAAAGAAAGACTGGGTCAAAGAGAGGGGGTTATGCGCAAAACCTTCATAATAGCTAGAGAACAGTCCAGGCAAAAGCCAAAAAAAAGAAAACATTTTATGTTAGAAGAAAGAAACGGATATAGTACGCTACAGAGAACAGTCAAAAACGAAGGCTTTGACGAAATTAAATTACAAAAGTTAAAACAGTCGTGACCATTCAGAGTCAGTTTAGCGAAATGTTTTTTATTTTATAATGGAATAACATCCACGAACAGTAATACGATCACCTTGTAATTGAGTATTCCATTGCTTGTGATAGCATACAGGTGCTACAGACTTGAAGAATTGGATCTGTAAGAACTGATGGGATCCGTTATTTATCCATCCCATAACAACAAAGTCAAAACTGGTAGTAGGAAGTCTAAAAAGGGTTGAAACGTCGAGGCCAGACAAAATAGTCAATCGAACTGTTAAAGAACGCAAATAACTCGGTTAATTTATTTTTGGATGTTGCATTGTGTTCAATAAATGGAATTTAGTGGAAATTTTCCTCACAGATTGTCAAAATCGCCATTATTGACCAAACTTTGAAAAGGGGACCGCGTCACAACGCGAAGGCATTAGTCGAGTTGTACCGGCTTGGTAAACAACTAGTACTTAGGAAGTTGTATCGGCTTGTATATATTGATAAATATGATATGGGTCTAACAAAATGGCCAAAATGGAAAGAAGCAAGGGATCATTAACAGGCAGAAGTCAGAGCGGAGGTCGTCCCCGTCGGGCGAAATAGACGCAAAATAAACATTTTGCAGTGGGTTACAAATGGGCCTTGGTTAAACAATTTGATCATAGTCTTGTTTCACACTAAAAAAATAATACATGGAAAAAAAAAACCAAGGTGGGTGGACCGCGGTCAAACTAGAATATAAGTATTATAGACATTTCCTTGAGAAAACAACACTGGTTGTGGGGGGAACCAATAAATGAAGCTGCCCGTTGTTGTAACAGGCCGTTCACTTAACATTGTATGAATGAAAAGGTTTTATGTGATGGACTCATTTAGATAAGCCCTGCCAAGTGGCGTGTGAG
>JADBJO010033082.1:0-5000 GCA_016801955.1 Conus betulinus
CACACACAGACCAGTCACTGATTCAATGAATGCTGTTGAAACACACAGACCAGTCACTGATTCAATGAATGCTGTTGGACACAGACCAGTCACTGATTCAATGAATGCTGTTGAACACACACAGACCAGTCACTGATTCAATGAATGCTGTTTGAACACAGACCAGTCACTGATTCAATGAATGCTGTTGAACACACACAGACCAGTCACTGATTCAATGAATGCTGTTGGACACAGACCAGTCACTGATTCAATGAATGCTGTTGAACACACACAGACCAGTCACTGATTCAATGAATGCTGTTGAACACAGACCAGTCACTGATTCAATGAATGCTGTTGGACACAGACCAGTCACTGATTCAATGAATGCTGTTGAACACACACAGACCAGTCACTGATTCAATGAATGCTGCTGTTGGGCACACACAGACCAGTCACTGATTCAATGAATGCTGTTGAACACACACAGACCAGTCACTGATTCAATGAATGCTGTTGAACACAGACCAGTCACTGATTCAATGAATGCTGTTGGACACAGACCAGTCACTGATTCAATGAATGCTGTTGAAACACACACAGACCAGTCACTGATTCAATGAATGCTGTTGAACACAGACCAGTCACTGATTCAATGAATGCTGTTGGACACAGACCAGTCACTGATTCAATGAATGCTGTTGAACACACACAGACCAGTCACTGATTCCATGAATGCTGTTGAACCAGACCAGTCACTGATTCAATGAATGCTGTTGGACACAGACCAGTCACTGATTCAATGATGCTGCTGTTGAACACACACAGACCAGTCCGATTCAATGAATGCTGTTGACACACAGACATTGATTCATGAATGCTGTTGGACACAGACCAGTCACTGATTCAATGAATGCTGTTTGGGCACAGACCAGTCACTGATTCCATGAATGCTGTTGGACACACACAGACCAGTCACTGATTCAATGAATGCTGTTGGACACAGACCAGTCACTGACTCAATGAATGCTGTTAGACACACACAGACCTGTCACTGATTCAATGAATGCTGCTGGACACACACAGACCAGTCACTGATTCAATGAATGCTGTTGGACACAGACCAGTCACTGATTCAATGAATGCTGTTGAACACACACAGACCAGTCACTGATTCATGAATGCTGTTGGACACAGACCAGTCACTGATTCAATCAATGCTGTTGGACCACACAGACCAGTCACTGATTCAATGAATGCTGTTGGACACAGACCAGTCACTGATTCAATGAATGCTGTTGAACACAGACCAGTCACTGATTCAATGAATGCTGTTGGGCACACACAGACCAGTCACTGATTCAATGAATGCTGTTGAACACACACAGACCAGTCACTGATTCAATGAATGCTGTTGAACACAGACCAGTCACTGATTCAATGAATGCTGTTGGACACAGACCAGTCACTGATTCAATGAATGCTGTTGAACACACACAGACCAGTCACTGATTCAATGAATGCTGTTGAACACAGACCAGTCACTGATTCAATGAATGCTGTTGGCACACACAGACCAGTCACTGATTCAATGAATGCTGTTGAACACACTCAGACCAGTCCGATTCAATGAATGCTGTTGAACACAGACCAGTCATTGATTCAATGAATGCTGTTGGACACAGACCAGTCACTGATTCAATGAATGCTGTTGGGCACAGACCAGTCACTGATTCCATGAATGCTGTTGACACACACAGACCAGTCACTGATTCAATGAATGCTGTTGACACAGACCAGTCACTGACTCAATGAATGCTGTTGGACACAGACCAGTCTGATTCAATGAATGCTGTTAGACACACACAGACCAGTCACTGACTCAATGAATGCTGTTGGACACAGACCCAGTCACTGATTCAATGAATGCTGTTAGACACACACAGACCAGTCACTGATTCAATGAATGCTGTTGGACACAGACCAGTCACTGATTCAATGAATGCTGTTAGACACACACAGACCAGTCACTGATTCAATGAATGCTGTTGGACACAGACCAGTCACTGATTCAATGAATGCTGTTGGACACAGACCTGTCACCGATTCCATGAATGCTGTTGGACACACACAGACCAGTCACTGATTCAATGATGCTGTTGGACACACACAGACTAGTCACTGATTCAATGAATGCTGTTAGGCATACACAAGCCAGTCACCGACTCGGTGACTGCCATCCCAAGGGAGCACTCGATATCAAGTCGCCATGAGGCACAACACCAAAGAGACATCGAGCTGCTACCGTTCAGTTCAGCGGTGCCTGTTGTGATGGGAGAGGACATCTAGTTTCTCATTGCTAATTATCGATCCCAGGAGAGCTAACGAAGAATTTCTAGCCACTGTTCACGGATAGTTACATCAGAGTTGATGGCGGTGTTGTGACTGGCCATCAACTTAATCTCCATGGCGCTGATTCCCATGCCATTTCTTGTTGTTTCATCAAGTCTTTAAACAAACTTGGCGAGTTCTCGCTTACTACCGGTCAGGCTAACGATATGAAAACCATGACGCGTTTCGACCTCTTAGGTCAAAACGTCTCGTGTTTTGTCTTGTAATTCTTTTGTTCTTTTATCTAGTGGATTTTACATCAATTTCCTTTTGAAATATTCTTTTGGGCAAGAATGGTACTCATTGAAGTATATGAGAAACGGGAACAACAAGGTGTGTGTGTGTGTCTGTGCGTGCGTGCGTGCGTGCGTGCGTGCGTGCGTGCGTGCGCGTGTGTGTGTGTTGTGTGTGTAAATGCTGAGAAAATGGTAGGGAATTAAAAATAATAATTTCGGTACAACTGAAGAAAAAGACGATTACACCGAAAAAAATCATGAAGAGTAATGGTGAAAATTAGTTTTTATATATTGAGACAATGAAACGTGACACGTATGACTTACATCAAAGAAAATAAAGGATGCTCAATATTTTCGTTTAAACTTGAATTTGGTGCCTTTATACTCACGTGTACCTCATGTGTGTGTGTGTGTGTGTGTGTGTGGTGTGTGTGTGTGTGTGTGTGTGTGTGTGTGCGCGTGTGTGTGTACACGCGTGCGCGCGTGCGTGCGTGCTTGCGTGCGTGCGTGCGTGCGCGCACATGAGTGTATGTGTGTGTGTGTGTGTGTGTGTGTGTGTGTGTGGTGTGTGTGTGTGTGTGTGTGTGTGTGTGTGGGAGAGAGAGAGAGAGAGAGAGAGAGAGAGAGAGAGAGAGAGAGAGAGAGAGAGAGAGAGTTCCGTGAAAGTTTTTCCTCCGCTGTCTACTGTGCAGTCTTCAAGTGCATCAGTCATACAACATTCCTGGAATGTCCTAAAAACTGTGGGAATTAAAAGACAGCCCTGACAACCCCCAAGTGAAGTAAGAAACCATGCACTCGCCAGTTGCTCTCTTTGTGAGTAGTAGTGGTTGTTTTGGAGTTTGGTAACTGTATGATGTTATAAACTTCCGCCTGTTGTTTCATTTCTTCATTGTGGCCCACGGCGCCTCCTGTCAGTCTTTGTCAAACGCCTTCTTGAAGTTTATAATGAGATAGGAAAAGTCCCTCTAGATTTGTAGATGCTTTTTGCAAAGGGCACGCAGGTTAAACATCCGTTCGATTATACCTCTGCTTCGAAATCTGGCCAGTTCTTCAGCAACAAAAGTATCTGGTTGTGGCTGTGCTTTTTTTTTCAGAATGATTTCAATCCTGGCGTGGCGGTAGTTCTGCCATTGGCGGAGATTTTCTTTGTCTTGACGGGCAACGATTAGTGACTGAGTCCACGACGATGGCCGCTCCCAAATGCACCAGGTTTTATTGTAATGGCAGTCGGGATGTCAGCTACTGCCTCCCCTCCATATTTCAAGAGTTTTGTACGATGTTGTCAATGTCTGCAGTCTCACCACAATTCAACGATTTCCCTGCAGCTACGACTTCTTTACGGAGTATTTGAAGGTAATTTTCAGTTGAATCCTTTACTGTTAGCACACTTTGATCTTCTTTTCTTTGTTTGTTGTAGAGTTCAGAGCAATGTTCAGCCCACCATTCTGAGATTTTTTTCTTGATGAAACAGCTGCCGTTTTCGTCCTGGATGTGCTGCATTTTACTTAGCTTTTGTTGGGTCAAGTCTTTTTACAATCTTAGAAGCTTTCAGTGAGTTGTTGTCATCTGTGTTTTTTCTCAATGTCCCACACTGTTGTTGTTGATCCAGCTTTCCCTTTGAATTCTGTATTTCCTCACTGAAATTCTTGTTCATAACCCTATAATTCTTCCCCTCAGTCTCCTTGGGCTGTTTAAGCTCCTTGTGGCATCATACATCTCCAAGATGTCACTTGTCACAGTGATACACAGCTTCCATTTTCATCGGTTCATTCCTTGGACATCTGTTGCAGTTTCAGTCATGGCTTAGCTAAAATTCTTTGTCATAGCTTCGAAATAGTAATGAGGCGAATTTTCCCCTTTGGAATTATTCAGGATTTTTCGTTTTGTCAAGACTGAATTTCAGACTCTCTTGTTATTCTTCAATCGTATCGTAAAGTTTTCCATGACAAGATCATAGTCACTACCGACATCAGCTCTTGTTGATGTCATTGCTTTATCCCTATTTATCCAGAACTGCTCTTGTTGTAAGAATATAGTCTATCTGGTTGTGATACTTATTGTTCGGGGAATACCATATCTATTGTCGGAATGCTTTATGCTCACAGCGGGTATTGGAAAGGACTGAGTCATTATCATTAGTAAATTCTAGAAGGCGTAGACCTCAATCATTGGTGGTTTCATTACCGTAAAAATTCTTTCAGACTTCTTGGGCATCTACACCAACTAATTCCAGTCGTCATGTGGAGTGAGGATATCTTTCTTGTCAACCTTTTTGATAATCACTTTGAGCAGAGAGTGAAATTGTTCAATACAAACATCATCATGGTTGAATGTCCATAATAAATGGATGACAATATGATAAGGACATATAGGCGCCTCTGCATCTGCTTT
>JADBJO010033082.1:10000-14974 GCA_016801955.1 Conus betulinus
TGAATCAGCATCAGCACATATCTCTGGGGCTATCAGTACATGGTCTCTGGGCTCATTAGCACATGGTTTCTGGGCTCATTAGCACATGGTCTCTGGGCTCATCAGCAATGATCTCTGGGCTCATAAGCACATGATCTCTGGGCTTATCAGCACATGATCTCTGGGCTCATTAGCACATGATCTCTGGGCTCATCAGCAATGGTCTCTGGGCTCATCAGCACATGGTCTCTGGGCTCATCAGCACATGGTCTCTGGCTCTCAGCAATGGTTCAGCATCATGCACATGGTCTGGGCTCATCAGCACATGATCTCTGGGCTCATCAGCACATGGTCTCTGGGCTCTCATCAGCACATGGTTCTCTGGGCTCATCAGCACATGGTCTCTGGGCTCATCAGCACATGGTTTCATCATCAGCACATGGTCTCTGGGCTCATCAGCAATGACCTCTGGGCTCATCAGCACATGGTCTCTGGGCTCATCAGCAATGATCTCTTGGCTCATCAGTACATGGTCTCTGGGCTCATTAGCACATGGTTTCTCTGGCTCTATTAGCACATGGTCTCTGGGCTCATCAGCAATGATCTCTGGGCTCATAAGCAATGATCTCTGGGCTCATCGGTACATGATCTTCGGGCTCATTAGCACATGGATCTCTGAGCTCATTAGCAATGGTCTCTGGGCTCATCAGCACATGGTCTCTGGGCTCATCAGCACATGATCATCTGGGGCTCATCAGCACATGGTCTCTCAGCACATGGCTCTCATCATCAGCACATGACCTCTGGACTCATCAGCACATTGTCTCTGGGCTCATCAGTAATGATCTCTGGGCTCATCAGTAATGATCTCTGGGCTCATTAGCACATGATCTCTGGGCTCATCAGCAATGATCTCTGGGCTCATCAGCAATGATCTCTGGGCTCATCAGCAATGCTCTCTGGGCTTATCAGCAATGATCTCTGGGCTCATCAGCACATGGTCTCTGGGCTCATCAGCACATGGACTCTGGGCTCATCAGCAATGATCTCTGGGCTCATCGGCACATGGGTCTCTGGGCCACCAGCAATGATCTCTGGGTTCATCAGCGTAATGATATCATGAAACAGCTCAGGATTTCCGGGAAAAAAGAGGAGTACACGTTTAAGGCATTGGTAGAGGCAGCTGAACAGAGTTCTACCTGGATCTGGTCGAGGAGGAACAAAAGTGAACTTCATTAGTCTTAAATTTTCCAGCTTCAAACAGGTGTTCATTAACGATGTGAATAAGACATCAGTTTAAAAAAGGTAAGGCCCTGAGACGTCCACCCGACAGTGTCAGGAGAAAAAAAAAAAATTCTGGCAGTAGGGTGGCATCTGGGAGTCAATACTTGAATGTGACGCTTCCCTCTTAGAGTGTAAGGAGTTTAGGACCGGTGTAACGATCCATTTTAACTCCCCTCCACTTTTTAACTCCACGGGAGTTAGAATTAGCACGTGCCAATTTTAACTCCCCGGGAGTTAAAACAAAACTACGCCAGAAATGACTCCTCCCCCCTCCCCCCTTCCCCCTGTTTTAGATTAACTCCCCCACACCCAAATCATTCAGTTTTATGTGTTAGTCATGATATGAGAAATAAACATTTAATATACCCCCCCCCTCTCTCCCTCTGTCTGTCTGTCTCCTCTGTCTCTGCCACAACCCCTCCCCCCCCCCCCCCCCCCCCAACTTTCTTTCAGTCTCTCGCTCACTCTCTCACTCTCCTTGCTTGTCTGTCTGCCTTTTTGCTTGTCTGTCTGTTTGTCTCTCTTAATCTCTCTCCCTCTCCCTCTTCTTTGCTTGTATCTCTGTCTGCCTGTCTATTTGTTTATCTATCTCAGTGTCTCTGTCTCTAGTGTCCCCCCCCCCACTCCTTCTCTCTCTCTTTCTTCTTCTTTCTTTCTCCCCCCCCTCTCTCTCTCTCTCTCTCTCTCTCTCTCTCTCTCTCTCTCTCTCTCTCTCTCTCTTCTCTCTCTCTCTCTCTCTCTCTCTGCATGCTTCTAGTCAGCTTTGTTTACTATTATTAGTGTTTATCAAAGACAGATTGGATTTCAAGTGTCTCTCTGCAGCGTGTGTGTGTGCAGTCCTGGCATAAGGCCAGAATGACCCCCCCCCCCCCCCCCCCCCCCCCCCCCCTTCTATTTTTTAACTCCCCGGGAGTTAATCTGGATCAACATTTCTGGGGGATAGAGTTAAAATACGCACGTGCCTAAACTAACTCCCGGAGAGTTACTTTCGATCGTGTCAGAGAGAGGGGAGTGTGGGGAGACACTAGAGACAGAGACACTGAGACAGATAAACAAATAGACAAAAAAGGATTATTCTGACAAAGAGGAAGATAGTAAATCCTAAGAAAGAAGCCACTAGATTCTGCCAAGAGAACGCTGGACTCTGAAAAGGGAAACATTCAAACTTAAGAAAGAGAAGAACACACTAAATCCAATGAAAGAAGATGTCTAGCCCCCGTGAAAGAGACGCGCACGCACGCAAGCACACACACACACACACACACACACACACACACACACACACACACACACACACACACACACACACACACACACACACACACACACACACACACACACACACACACACACACCGGCATCTCCTCCCGGCTTTCCCTTGTTTTGTGAAGCTCTAAAGTCTAATTCAGTGTTATGGATGTGCCACGAAAATATCTTCAAGTTGGTTGAGTCTCCATTTTGCCAGAACCATTTACATGCCGAAGGGGAATTAAGACAAACAAACAAAATATGATATTGAAAGCAGTTAGCAAGTATCAGTTTATAGTACGACTTGACATGGCACCACAGAGACTGTAGTCTGTCCACTTGATTTCACAACTTTGCACGCGTGCATGCACGCACGCGCGCGCGGCGCACACACACACACACACACACACACACACACACACGCGCGCGCGCGCGCGCGCGCGCACGCAAGCACACATCGTGATCCTCACACACACACCCTCTCTGTCTATCCGTTTGTCTGTCTGTATGTCTGTCTGTCCGTCCGTCCATCTGTCTGTCTGTCTGGCTTTATCTGTCTCTGTACTCTGGTCTTTCTCTGTCTTTGGGTCTGTCTGGGGGGTCTGTCTCTGTCTGTCTCTGTCTGTCTGTCTGTCTGTCTCTCTCTCTCTCTCTCTCTCTCTCTCCTCTCTCTCTCTCTCTCTCTCTCTCTCTCTCTCCAGAGTGTTTCATGACGTATACCACCTTGACAGGATGCTTGTTGGCTTTTGTCAGTAAAATGTTTTCAGAGTCAGTTGTCTCCAGAAAAGGGTTTTAATTCCTTTTTTCATTTCCACGCTCCATTTTATGGTGGGTATACGCTAACGCTCAATCCTGTGACTGAAGTCATCATATAGATCAGTCTCTTCTCTCTCTCATCTCTCTCTCTCTCTCTCTCTCTCCTCTCCTCTCTCCACCTGTCCCACCTGTCCTTCCTGCTCTATGCTTCTCCTCCTGGCGTACCCTGGCTGTGATGCTTTATAGCCTAATTCAATGTTGTGGATGTGCCACGAAGACGGTTTGAGATTCCACTTTGCATGAACCGTTTACATGCCAGAAGGGTATTAAAACAAATAAACAAACAAACAAAATGTGACATTGAAAGATTAGCAAGTACCAATGATAAAAAGGCGTGACGCGGCACCACTAAGGACTGTAGTCTGTACACTTGATTGCAGAACCCTGGACACACACACACGTGCGCATATATATATATATATATATATATATATATATATATATATATATATATATATATATATATATAAGTCCATTAAACGTTAGTAGCTTATGCGCTCGTGCAGTTTATGCGAGTTATTGCCCCTGCGTTGTTTGCAGGTGGTAGTGACATGCGACTCAATATTTGTAACTGGGATAGGGTTAAACTACATCAGGTTGGTTTACGGCTAGGGGTTAGGTTTCAGCAGATGC
Organism: Conus betulinus; assembly: GCA_016801955.1. Classification (NCBI taxonomy): domain Eukaryota; kingdom Metazoa; phylum Mollusca; class Gastropoda; order Neogastropoda; family Conidae; genus Conus; species Conus betulinus. Next base: position 13,961 of record JADBJO010033082.1, read on the forward strand.
GCCGATGTCATGTTTTGTGATAATAAAGTTATTTGAATTTGAAGATAGAAAAATTTCATATGACAATAGAAAATTTTCATATGACAATTATCGACTGATCCAACAAACTCTGACATTTACTGGGTGTTCGACCAACGCAGACGGTCGAACCATAGCCCCGTGTAGGGGAAATAACTGAGCTAAGTTTTCCATATGAACTTCGTACCGTGGTCAGAGAAACCCTCCCGTTCCTCTGACCGAGACTGGCCTGCAAGCCGTTGGACTGAAAACGAAGAACATCGACTGTCAGTTCCACCTTTAACTGTCACGGAAACGATAATTCATACAAATGGCTAAAATAGTGCCCAAGTGCGCGGGCTTTGTTAAAAGGGATTTGAGCATGTTCAAGACGTTTTCAGGTGATGTTGGTTGTTTGTTTGTTTTTTTTCTCAATCGTGGTTGATTAACGGCAAATTTATATATATAATTAATTGTTTTTTTTTAATTGGGGGTCGCATATGATAAGTATCATCACCAGCAAATCCAACACGCACGTCATCAGTCTAATGAAAGAAAGCAAATATATCAAACACTTGAAACAGGCAGCTTAGAAATAGAAGGGACTCGTAATGATGATAACAATGATAATAATAATGACTATGTATGGCGTGTAATCTTACATCATAAGCCCGAAGTGCTTACAAATACAGGAAAGATTTAAAAAAAACAAACAAATGAAACCAATAAGAAGATGAAATTATTCAGTAACTTACACTATACCTACAAACAAGGGTCCATATTGACACACCCACGCCCCCCCACACACACCACACACACACACACTCAAACACGTCCCCACACACTGACTCACAACAACGGACACGACAGCATGCATGCCTGTACACACCGCACACACAAACACACACCCACCCAGACAGTGGCGCGCGGCACACACAACACATACACACACACACACGCACCACACACACACACCGTCTTAGAATCATTTGATGGGGCACGGGAAAGGGAAGAAAG
>JADBJO010033083.1:0-14972 GCA_016801955.1 Conus betulinus
ATCGTTTTTAGAGGGGCGTGTTTTGTCATATATTTCTGTAAATGTTTTAATCCAAAATTCAACAGCAAGATCTGGATGAGTTATGTTGAAAACTGAAGAGAGATTTGAGTTAAGCAAGTCATGCAGAAAATCTTGGTTGTTAAAGTTTGTAAAGCAACGGTAGGTTATTGTCTTGTGTCCCGTTTTGGGAATTTTTACTCCTTTTTTGGACCATGTGATACAAATTGGGTAATGATCACTACAGTTTAGAACAGGGACGCAGGCTTCTGCTACGTTAGTTTTATCTGAAATATAAATATGGTCGATAAGTGTCTTCGAGTTTGGTGTGACTCTTGTTGGAGAATCGATGAGTTGATGCAAATTAAATAGGTTGACTGCTGCTTGTGTCCATTGGTTTTGCATTTTCAGAAGATCTATGTTAAAGTCTCCAAGTAAAATGATTTCCTTGGATTCTAGCGAGACTGCATCCATCATTGTAATAAATTTGTCGACCCAGTTTACCCTTTCAGATGGGTTCCTGTAACAGAATCCAACCAAAATGGGAGGGTTTCTTTTCAGCTTAACTTCTATCCAGACACATTCTACATCTTTACTTTCTAGGTGTAGAAGTCGTTTGAAGGTAAGAGTTTCGCTGATGTAGATAAGAAGACCCGTCTCTTTCGGTTGTGTAGGATCTTTCCGGATTGTGAGAGAGAGAGAGAGAGAGAGAGAGAGAGAGAGAGAGAGAGAGAGAGAGAGAGAGAGAGAGAGAGCTTCTGTCTCAATGCTTCGTATACATGACAGACAAAATGTCTGGACTCAATGGTCAGGGAGGGTCACAAAGAGGGGCATGCAAGGGCGCGAGGGGGGGGGGGGGGGGGGGGGGGGGGGGGGGGGGGGGGGATAGGAGGGATGCAGTGTGGTGGGACAATGGGGAGGCAGGGAGGGCACATCACCCAAGATGGTTTAAAAAAATAAACTTAAAAAACTGGCCTTAGTTTGTTCCATTTTGTGATAACAGGAATGTGGAGGTAGGCACAGGGGGCAGGAGAGGGTGGGAGTTGCCCAACATTTGAATCAATTCATCCTTAACTTGACAGGGTTCATACAGGAAATGCAACTCAAATTCCAGACTTTTCCAGACTTTTCCCAGGCCAAGACCTGCATTTTCAATACCACTTTCAAGACTTTGTTAATGCAATGTCTTAAAGTGACGTTATAAAGCCAAAGTGCACTGAAGAACACTTTCCCACCTTGAAATACAAACAAGCAGAAATGGCCAGAAGATCCGGATGTTGATAAGACCTTGATGTAGGGGAAGAAACTCAGAAGTAATTTGATGGCAAAAGCGAAAGTAGTAATCACGAAAAATCACATTTGAGGACATGGATTTTTTTTTTTTTTTGCATTATAAACGCTAAATGATGCTGAAAATTAAAGCAGCCATGTATAACATCAAGCAGTTGTGCTTGATTCTTCCATTTCCAGGCTATTCCAGGCCAAAGTGTGATTTTTTCTAGACTTTTCCAGGGCCTGGAAAATGGACTTCAATTTCCAGACTTTTAAGACCTAGGCTATATGAGCCCTGCTTGAATAAGAGCCATCCCTGGTTACAGTCTAGGAGGGGAGGGGTTTGCAATAAGGTGTGTGTGTGTGTGTGTGTGTGTGTGTGTGTGTGTGTGTGTGTGTGTGTGTGTGTGTGTGTGCGCGCGCGCGCGTCGGGAGGGGTGGAGGGTGACCATGGGCTAATCTGACAATAAACTGGCTTCAGTCAGTCAGTGTGTGTGTTTGTGGTGGGGTGGGGTGGTTATGGACCAGGTGATGCCTGATTAAAATTCTATTTACTTTGGTTTTGTTAAATGTTATGTTAATTTTTCCTCCCTTTCATTTTTGATAACATTCATCAGTCAATTGCCAACTTTACCCGATGCAGAACTGATCTTGAAACTAATACTGTTGAATGTATCTGGACTGAAACAAAAAGACTCCAAATCACAGCCATTAATTATTGGACATTTACATAGAAACCTATTCCACATAAGAATGGTATGACAAACTTTGTACAAATGATAGATTGGATCTGTCACAAAAATTCAAATATCCTATTGTTAGGAGATTTTAATAATGATATGTTAAAACAACAACTAGCTTAGACAAGCAAACTTTCCCCTAATGCACTTCATCAATTAGTACACACCCCAACAAGAATAACTAGAACTACTGCAACCCGTATTGATCATAAATACACAATAACAAATCTGCAGTATTAGATGTGTCAGTGGTACATTCTGGTGTCAGTGATCACTCTCCAGTCTTCTGCACATGGTTCTTCAGGCTTCCAAACCCCAACCAAAGGTCACATGACCATCCAATACTGCTCCTTCAAAAAGTTTTTAAAGAAACAGCATATCTCTACGACTTAAACATTTCCCCATTTCACTTTACTTACAATTACTCTGACATCACTGAAGAACTATCATTCTGGTACAAAACATTCCTCACCATCATAAATAAACATGCACCGTTACATCAAAAAAGAGTAAGGAATCCGCAGATGAACCCGTGGTTAACACCAGAATTGCTGCAAGAAATGATTCTATGTGACTAACGCAAGGCAGCAAATCTATTTGACAAATACAAAGAGCAGAGAAACTTTTATTCAAATGAAGTTGAAAAAGTCAAAAGAGAGTACTTCAGTCAACTGATTATGGATGCAAAAACCACAGCACCCCTCTGGAAGGCAATAAACACTTCTGTACACAAACCATGTACAGATTCACAAAACTCAACTACAAACGTCACACTCCACACAAATTTAAGGGACACTTTCTATCATTACCAGATATCCTTACTCAAGCTTCACAGATCAGAAGGGTATCTAATAAATATACATGTCCGACTCCCCTTACATTATTTTGCAACCAAAGACTTGGATCCAGTCACTCACCCATGATTTCCCCTCTTACTGTACATGAAGAAGGAATGCACACTGTGCAGTTGAAGAATAAGAAACCCATGGGTCCAGATAACATACCCGTTATTCTTCTCAAACTCACTCTAACTTGCATTGTTGAGCCTCTTAGGTACATTTTTTATCTATTGACACTAATGTCTTCCCTCAAGCATTCAAAAATGCAAGAGCGATCTCCCTTCCAAAAAATCAAATGGTTGGTTTGTCGCATCCAAATAATTTCAGACCTATATCCTTACTATCAATTCTATCCAAACCCCTCAAAAAACACATACATGCACACATATCTCAGTTCATGGAGGAAAAACAAACTATTTCACCCACTCCAATCTGGATTCCGAAGTAATCACTCCTGCCACACAGCATTATCACGAATGTGTGACTCATGGGTTTCAAATTTGAACCAATCGCAAATGACAGGGGTTGTCTTCCTTAACTTCAAAAAGACATTTAATCTTGTTGATCATTCAATTCTTTTAAAGAAACTCTCTATCTCCTTAAACTATTCCTCGACTGTCTCATTATTCCAATCATACTTGAACGATAGGACTCGGTATGTGGTGTTTAATGGCAAAACCTCCGCTTCAGATTTTGTCAGACATGGTGAGACAAAAGTCAACCACACCCATCTGCACTACACCCACTCCTCCCACGCAAAACCCTCCTCTCTTCTACTCCCCCTCCCCCTTTCTTTTGCTCTCCCTTTGTCTTACAAATGGCAATCAAGATTTCAAATCTACATCAACTCGTCGTAGTCTCTCCCCCTCGCCCCTCTCTTTAGCCCCCTCCACCTCACTCACCCTCCCCTCCCCGCCATCTGTCATGTTGGTTTTGAAAAAAAACACCACACCCTCCCCCTCTCCCCCCCCCCCCCCCCCCCCCCCCCCCCCCCCCCCCATAGTGCCGCTACAGAAAGGGAAGGTTTCCACCTAACACAAAGAAGCCAGGCCCCCGCTCCCCCCCCCCCCCCCCCCTTTGCCCCCCCCCCCCCCCCCCCCAACTCCTCCTTGCCACTCCTCTCCCGCATATCTACTCACTCAGCGATCTGCAAGGAGATGGCATACTTCAGAGAAACACTCCGTCAAGGAGATGGCCCTCCCTCAACCCCCCCCCCCCCCCCCCCCCCCACACCACACACACCATCCCAATATTCACCACCCACACGCTGTCATGCAGGCGCCTTATGAATGACAATGTCAATTAGCCTGAAGGCGCACTTAAAGCAACCCTATACTGTTCCTCCCACTGTAAGAGGTGGGAGATGACCACCATCCCCCTCCCCCTCCCCTTTTCTTTGTCTTTAGTGACACCAAGCCAACCACAACAGGAAATGACAAGGTGGCTTAGCCCATAACAAAGGGGGAACCGAGTGTGAACAATGACTGTCCATAGACCAGCTGTGAGTGAATCAAGAATTACAACAGGGGTAAGTAAACCAGAGAGTGCAAGTAAATCTCATCTACTCTGATCCCGCCTAAGATTCACTGACCACCCAGACTGTAAGCTGAAACTGTGTTACTAAATGTTGAGACTATGCACTGATTGTGTGTAAGCCATGTGGTTTAACTGTATATAACTGTGCCAATACTTGGTGACATCTATCTACATGATGAATGAGTATTCTGTTGTGTAGTAGTTTGTTTGCCCCAACTTGGTAAAAACTATCAAGATGCTTGGTTGTGATTCTACGTTAACAATCTGATTAACAGTTTTTGTTAACCATCTGACTTTGCTAGTATTCAGTACTACCTGTTAAGATCATAACTGAATAATGAATTATGATCGGAAAAGCAGTATGCCTGTACAAAGTGAAAACTGTTGATTTATGAATACAGTTGATTATCAGAAATGCTTTGTAGTGAGTGACTTCAAGTCTAAACCACATGTGACTTGGGCTAAGTGTACTCCAAGTTACTTCAACTTGATTTTTAAGAAAAACATTGAACTGTTACTTGACTTTCATTGTTTAGCATTGCATTACTTTGTCTCCTACCCCCATGTTTCACTCAAACTCTGAATGAAACTGGAGACTGATATTCATGGCTGATAAATGTATGCTAGTCTGATCCTTTGTCGGCTGAGATCTCACACATTTACTGAAAGCCAGAGCGCAAGTGTGAGAACTGCACAAACCAGACTCTCAGTTACTCAACTACAGACCAGGTTCTGTTTGTTGTAAAACCTGGGTTCCCACCTACCCTGGGCATGCCTGGTAGTGAACACACACTGCAGCCCAGCACTTGATCAGCAAGTCTACAGAGAAGTGGATCAGGCACCAGCAACTAGTGAGAGATCATTTGTCCTCTCCGACATCAGGTAAGTTCTAATATTCCATGTGGACTCCAGCTCAACTCATACAGAACTTTCCCTCTCCTAATGATGAGACAGTGGGAATAAACAAACAACAACAAACAAAAAGCCCTAGCTTGAACTAAATTTGTGAAACTGATTTAAATATTTCACTCTTTTAAGTACAGCTGATGTGTGAAGTACACTTAAAATTAAATTGTGTCAGTCCCTTGTTGTGCATTCAGTATTGAATGTTTGAACTTCTCCCTAATTCTGTCTCTCAAAGCTACAAGTACTTTTTAAGTGTACAAGCCCAAGGAAAATTCTTCCCAAGCTACTCTGGAGTAGTCTGAACAGTCCTGAGAAAAATGTACATTTCTTTCCATGAGTAGTACTGGAAAGTTTCTCCTTCCATAATTAGTAAGAGAGAGGGTGGAGATGAAATTCTAACTATAACACTGACAGAAAAAAAATTCCAAGTCCTTCCCCTAGAGGGCACACAGACCATTTCCAACTCTTGACATACATGGAGTCCCATAAGGCTCTGTACTAAACCACCTCCTATTCTGCATCTTCATCAATGATTTACCATCATCCACATCAGATGAAAAAGTCACGACAGATTTACTGTTGATGACTCATCATCACTCCAAACAAATGGTAGTGACCTACAGACAATAAAAACATCTTTCCAGGAAAGTCTAAATGGCATGTCAGACTGGTGTCATTCAAACTCAATGGTCATCCACCCATAATAGCTACCTGCCAAAAGCACCAACTGACTCCTCTTTGCCTAAAACTTCTGTTGAATGGCACTCCTATTGAACAGGTAGATGCAGCATGTTTTAGGGTTAACGATAGATAAAGAATTGACCTGGCAATCTCATCTCAATAATGTATGCAAGGTAGTCTCAAAAAAACTTTTCCCGTTATCTCAATTAAAGCACTACGTCAACAGTACTGTGCTTAAACTTTTCTTCAATGCACACATAATGTGACATATCAGTTATGCTTCAACAGTGTGAGATGTAGTGATGTCCACAAAAAAGGCTGAATTCTCTCCATAGATGTGCAGCAAAGCTACTACTCCATCCAGCTGTATCTCTATCAACAGATGAAAAAACTAAAAGTGTTGAACATACTTCCTCTGAGTAAGCAATTGGAATTCAGCATGGCATCATTTATATTTTACAATCTTGACAGATACTATACCATGTTGTATGATTTATCATTGCGCTTTTTACAAGACTGAACAGCTCTTCTGGCTTGAAGAAATTTTCTTTTTTCCCCTACCCACACATGGACCAATGCAAAATAAACCTAGTTTACTCTGGACTATAAATCTGGAACTCACCCCACACCAAGTCTACAAAAGATGAATACGTTAAAACTTTTCAAGAAACATTCACACAAACATTTTATGTCTCAATCATTTGATTATTCAATTAAAATCATTAGCGTCCATTCGCAAACTCTTCTGTAAACCATACTTTGAATACACTGTCTAAACATATATCATAACCTACTTCATTAAATTGCTCATCCCCACTCCCACTCTGTCTACCATCCCTCTTCTCCTCCCCCTGCCTATCATTCTCTCCCCCCCCCCACCCCCCCCCCACCCTCCCTGCTCCTCCTACCTCTCTGTCTGTAGTTTAGTTTGCTTGCTTGTGCTTGTTTGTTTCCTTGTGTTTGACTATCTGCCACGTCATTATTATTATTAATAGTCTGCTCATCATTGTAGAATTGTAGATTTTGTTGCTATGTTGAACTGTCAGTATGCATGATAAGGACAGATTGTAAGACTAGGCTTTGGCCAAAAATCTTCATCCTTGCATATTGATGATTAATCAATCAGTCAATCTGTATGTGTGTGTGTGTGTGTGTGTGTGTGTGTGTGTGTGTGTGTGTGTGTGTGTGTGTGTGTGTGTGTGTGTGTGTGTGTGTGAGAGAGAGAGAGAGAGAGTGTGTGTGTGTGTGTGTGTGTGTGCGTGTGTGTGTGTGTGTGTGTGTGTGTGTGGGGGGGGGGGGGGGGGGGGGGGGGCGCGCGGGTGCATGCATGCATGCGTGTGTGCATGCGTGTAATTCCCCTCCCCCCTGCTTTTTTTTTTTTTCTCTCCCTGTTCTGACGGTACCATATGCTTGTTATTCACTGATCACTTCTTTTTTTTTCATTTACTATTATTACTATATATTACTATCATTAATACTTCCATTATCATCACCATCATCATATCATCCTCCTCCTTCTCTCCCTGGTCTAATACTTTCATAGCTTTTTTTCTTCATTGGTCATTTCCATCCATTTCCATCTACTGTTATTATTACTAATGCAACTTTTTATCATTATCTTTATCATCATAATTACTATCATAATCATCACAATCATCATCATTATCATTCTTGTCATTGCTGTTACTAATACCATTACAATCATCATTATCATTATGATTATAATTACTGTTGTCCTATAATCACTGATCCTATCATTATTAGATATTGAATTACTATTGTCCTAACACTAATCCTATCACTAACATAGTGGTAGTAGTAATAGTGGTAGCAGTACCATTAAACTTTTTCTAATTATCCCTATTAGCATCATTAGTATTAGCATTATTATTATTATCATCATCACTATGATGATTACTATCATCTGTATTAATATTTCTAGTATCAATACTTTTACTTCTACTACTACTATTATATATTGATGTTATTATCATCATAACTGTTACAACTATTATTACCATCATTACTATTAAGATCATCATGCATTAATACATTCCTTAGATTCTAACCTACTATCTTTCCAATTTCCTATACACTGCTGCTGTCATTAATCTATGATGATGACGATAATGATTATTATCATAGCCATCACTGTGTTTCTCAGATTCTAGCTTTCTCCTCCTCTTTTCTTCTTTCTCTCCTTCCCCCTCCCCCCTCCTTATTCATCTCTTTTCCTATTATTAATATCATCATTATCATTATCACTATCAAGTATCATCATTGTTATCATCATCACTGCTATGTAAAGTTATATCATTTAACTATCCTCTAACCCCTCTCCTTTCCCCCCTTCTGTCAGTATGGTCACTATCCTTACTATCAATAACATCACCACTTTTGTCATTATGACTATATGATTATACTACTGTCATTCTTAATATTAAAAGTAGTGGTGGTATTATTCTCTTTATTTCTTTTTATCATTACTATTATCATTATTCTAACCCATACTACCTCCCCTCCCAGCAGCCACATTTCCATTCCACAGCCATTCTGCACCTAACTGGAGAGAGAAGTGAGTTAGTGACTGTTCTTGCTTTGTTTTCATTGTCTTGAATGTGCTGTGGCTTTTCTGAAGAAAGCCTAAGAGATCAAAATGTGTAGCGTTTGTTTTGTAGTTTGATCATTCTTTTGTCTGGCAGCAGCATGGAAAGTTTTCTGGCGGTTGTGTTGTTTGTGCATGCAGGCTGTGTTAACGTGAATGTGTGCGTACATGCATGCATGTTTCTATGAACGTGGTTGTGTGGTCGAGCGTGAGTATGCATGCGCGCACGCGCTCCCCGCGTGACGCACGAGTGTGTGTGTGTGTGCGTGTGTGTTGCTGGTTATGAAAAGCGCCCTAATTTTTTTAGAGAATAGGCACTATATAAATTGACATTATTATTATTATTATATTGGAAATGACTACTCTGGTAAGCCTGATGTCCTTGATTTCCACGCAATGCTATGTTTCATGTAATTTCAGTGTCCTGTCTTACAGAGAGGGGAAGGAAGGGGGTCTAGAAGAGGGAAGGGTGAGAGGATGCTGCAGAAGGGGTGTGCAGATAGGGGTGGAGGTAGGGGGAGGGTGCTGACTGAGGCCATTCTTTGTGACGGAAAACACAAGCTGAAAACTCCACTGCTGCACCACTATAAATTCAGTCTTTGGTTGTGTTGTTTTGTTGCAATCTGTACACATTACAATAAGGATATATGTTTCTGGCCTGAGTAGGATCCTCCAACTTTTTTTTTTTTTTCCTGTACTCCATTACTTACTCCTTTTAGCCTACCAACCTCTATCACCTTTGGTCCACTGCACATATATCACTGGTTTTTGGAGAAGTGATATTTCATTGTAAGAGCTAGTTTAGAGGGTCTTCTTTTGTAACGTTTATTTTTTTGTTTTGAATGGAAGAATTACAGTTTGTTTCTTTTAAATTAGAATGATATTACTGTCTGTTGATTCTGACTGCTTAAACCGTGTCCAATATCTGGTGTTATGCTGGCTAAACAAGATGTCCAACTTGTTTTAACCATTGCCTTACGCTGCTTTTCTTAACATTCTTTTTTAGCCTGCCTTGACACCCCCCCCCCCCCCCCCCCCCCCTCCCACCCACCATGTCACTCTATCCCCTTCCTTTCCTCCATCCGGTCACAACCAGGCATTCCCTTTTCACACGCACATGCACACACACACACACACACACACACTGACATACAATCCATTTGATTGTGATCCAGCTCACTCTTTACCACCCCCCCCCCCCCCCCCCCCCCCCCATTCTAACCTCTTTCCTCTCTCTCTTCTCCTCTCCCTCCCATCCCTCCCCCCATCTTTCTCTGTCCTCACTTTCCCCACTCCTCTTTCATAACTGTGTCATCCAAGCTGACTGCTGGTCACATGTATGGTCATTTTGCCTTTTTAGCATCATAAAGAAGAGACAGACACATCCAATAAAAAACTGTTTTGTTTAAACGATATCATTTTAAATGTACCTTTGTAGATGGAATATGTCAAAAGAAGAGACAGACATATCCAGTAAGAACTATTTGGAGTTAACACTAATATCATTTTGACTGTACCTTTGTAGATGGAATATGTCATTCTCATGTTGATAACTTTCCAACTAAACTAGTCGAGGTAAATTCTGTGTGGTGTGCTAAAACATCAGTGTAAGTTCTGAAGTATGCCTTCACGTAAGCAGCGAAAAATAAAAAAAAAGGACCTGTTTAGTCCATGTAAGTTTAAACTGGGCCTAGATTTTTTTCCCAAGTGTTTGCCAAGTTCCACAAGAGCTGATAAGTTTTTTTTTTTTCACCCCCAAAATTATAAGTGCTGAAATGGGGTATAGGTGGGTTGCATGAGCCGTTGTTGTTGCTCAACCTGTCATCAGGTTCTGTGACCCTTATGTTGGACACCTGACCCTGTTTTGCACTGGAATACTTAGTACATTGCAACTTTTCTCTTTTCTTCTTTTTTGGAGGGAGGGAAGGGGGGATACATCTGAGTAACAAACACAAAAAAAAGCTTTCTTGTCATATGTCAGATTTTTGATTTTTTTTTTGCACATTTGATTGCATTCTTTTTTTTTTTTTTTTTCTGGTGGTGGCGTTTATTCCTTATCTGGTAACGAAAAAAATATGTTTGGACACAGTCCTACTAAACCTGTTTAGTGTACAAGCCTGAACAATACAATGACCACCCCAATCCAGTTTTCCACACTTCCTCAGCCCATTACCCCGGCCTGCAGTTGTTACTTGGCATAGCAAAAACAAACACGAGCGAGGACGTGTCGGTTAAACTTTTCCCGAGTTTGAAAAAAAAAAAATAACTAAAGGGAAAATTGGACGTGGCACATCCTCACACATTTCAAGATAACACGAAACCTCCTCTCTTTCTGTTATGGGCTGGAGTTTGGCTAAGTTGTTTTGATACAACGGACCAAATCCTAATCCTGATCCTGATCCTGGAATGACGAACAAACAATCGCGAGTCCTCAGCGAAAAAAAAAGAAGCAGGATGTGATCTCTGCATCTAGCCTAGTCGCTAAAAAGCCACTAAAATTTGCCAGACGTTTTTATGCCACTGATCAAGGAAAGTTACCTCTGGAAGGAGTTGCAGCAGTTCAAACACACAATGAATGCAGCATCTGTGGTGAAATACAGGATAACATTTGCCCTCTCACTTCCCATTGAGGCCATTTTCCGATTGAGGCCATTTTCGAACGGCACGTAGGCCTGTCGCACTTGAAAGTCAGTCAGCGTTGCTTCCCCTGTTTTCATGTTTTGTAGGCCTAGAGATGGTGACCGTTAGGCTAGCCTAAAATTTTTAGTAGTTCGTCAGTTCATTGAGGCAATGGGCCTTCCAATCAGGAGGGATTTCAGAATTCGTTTTTACACTGTCGGAGACTTACGCATTCCTTAATTCATTCATTTACTTTTATCTAGTTTTTAACATAAAGACCTCACAAATCTTAATATAATTAATAGCGAACCCCAAAGAAAACGGAGAGACAAACGAATCGCAAGACAAAAAAAAGGAGGGATTTGTCTTGTGATTCGTGTGTCCACGTTTTCTTGGCGGTTCGCTATTAATAACATTTAAGATTTGTTTAGATTTTTCTGCCTGCAGTCGCCTCACTTTGTAACTAGATCTAATAAAGACAACGCTTACATTCATTTTTTCAAATCGGTGCGCAGATCTAATGACTAGCGAAATGTGGTATGGGCCCCAAATCTAAGAATGCATATGAACGTAACAGAAAATGTTAACAAATGCTTTACCGAGCAAAATTTAGTACATCGACATCCAAGGAGAGATTGAATTTCCATCAACTTCCAAGCCTATGCATCGGAAGCTGGTACTTCATATGTCTGAGGCCTGAATGGCCATGATGATAACAACGCCACATGAAATCTTTTCGTCCACTCCCATATCCCGCATACCACCCCAAAGGCCAAGTACGGGAAGCCCTTGGTGGACTACAGGTATAAAGCACTAATCCATAAGAGAGACAGAACCTACAAAAGGTGGGAAAAGTCTGGCGACTCAGGACACCTTCAAGAACTTAAAGAGCTGAAGCGCAAAGTCCAGCGCCAACTTCGCAGAAACTACTGGATCCATACAGCTGGCCTGATCGAGGACAGCACAAAAGATGGTGGCAGAGTCTCTAAGGCGTTCTGGGGCTACGTAAAAGCCTAGAGGACAGAATCTTCGAAAGTCTCTCCCCTCAAAGTTCATGGCCGCCTTGTAACAGACGCCCAGGGCCAGGCTGAGAGATCCTAAATCACCAATTCCAGTTGGCATTCAGCAAGAGGACACCCTGCACTCCTGAAGACTTCGAAGCCAGGACAGGGCTCAGCCTCAACACCGACGGACCAACGTGCAGCACCATCACCATCAGGGAGGAGGGGGTCAAGAAGCTGCTGAGGAACCTGAAGTCCAGGAAGGCTCCCGGCCCCGACGGCATCACCCCCCAAATCCTAAAAGAGCTTGCCAGTGAACCCGCACCCGCCCTTACGCTGTTGTTCCAGTCCTCCATCAACTCTGGTACTGTTCCATTAGACTGGAAGACCACCCATGTCTCGCCCATCTTCAAGAAAGGCGAACGGTACAGACCAGCAAACTATCACCCCATCTCTCTGACTAGTGTACCTGGAAAGGTGCTGGAGCACATCATTGTCCACAACATTATGGACTTCGCAGAGAGCAACAACATCCTCTGCAGGGAACAGCATGGCTTTAGAAAGCAGCGGTCCTATGTTAGCCAGCTGATAGGCCTTGTGGACGAGATCACCTGTAGCAGAGAGAAGGGCAAGCAGACAGACATGCTAGCCATGGACTTTGCGAAGGCCTTTGACAAGGTGTCCCACTCACTCCTGACTCACAAACTACAGCACTACGGAATCATCGGAAATACCAACAACTGGATCCAGAGCTTCCTAAGCAGTTGTCGCTGACGGTGTCACCTTCATGCCTGTAGAGTCAGGAGTCCCCCAGGGTTCTGTCCTCGGCCCATGCCTCTTCCTGCTTTACATCAATGATCTCCCCAAGGGCCCGACGACTTCCACCGTACGGCTCTTTGCAGATGACACGACCTGTCACAAGACAATCACCAAAGCCGCCAATCAGCACGATCTGCAGAGAGACCGGGACAAGCTTGCCGACTGGGAAGAAAAGTGGCTGATGTCCTTCCACCCAGACAAGTGTGGGCCCCCTACACTTTGGCAAGCGATGGCAGAAGACATACCATCTGAGAGACCGTCCACTGAAGTCTTCCAGCGATGCCAAAGTACCTCGGTGTCACCATCTCCACCGATCTGAGCTGGAAGAAACATACAACAATGTTGCCATGAAAGACCATCAAAGACCAAGCCTACAAGACCATGGTGTGCCCCCAGCTGGAATACGCGTGCGAAATGTGGGATCCGCACACTGACAACAACATACAGTCCCTCGAGAAGATCCAGAGGAGGGCTGCCTGCTGGTAGTAAACCGCTACCGTCAAACATCGAGCGTGGGAAATATGCTTGACCAGCTGAGATGGACATCCCTGGAAGATCGGCGAAGAAGAACCCGCCTGACGACACTGTACAAGTATCACCATGGGTGACATCACGATCGTGACTAACCATGCGCCAAGACTCCTGAAAACTGGATACGCCACTCAGCACTTTCATGAACACCAGTATGCCATGGATTCCAGCTGCAGAAATATCATAAATACTCCTTCTTCCCCCGCACCACCAAGGAGTTCAATAAGCTCCCCACCTGAGGCAATTCAATCAGCCTCGGTGGTGGACTTTCAGTCTTACCTCTGATTTTTTACTAACAGAGTTATAAACCTGTGTCACAAACCTGCCAACTCACACTGCCACCATGGAAACGCTTAACAGTTTTAAAAACGCATTATACACTAGGCTTTTCGTCGCTTCTAGACCAATTTCCCTACAGGAAACTAGCTATCACACAAGCAACGGCGCACTCATGTTAAAAAAAGTATATAAGCTCATTATTTCTGTCTGAATATTCAGGCAAACGGCTGATAAAGCCTGTAAGATGAAACATTGATTTGATATATGATAATTATGATAAAATGTCAGTGCCGTTGGTCACAGTCAAGGTCACAAGGAAGTAGCTCTTACATTCAATATTTTATGCTAAATTAATACCAGTATAGGGCCCAGATAGGGTGACCAATTTCCGGACCAGCAGTGCAAATATTGGTACATTTGAATACATAACCAATAATTACATTTCCAAAACCCCCACACCATTACCCTTTTCTCCTCCATACTACCACGTTCCCCACCCTCCTTAACCTTCGCCCCTGTATGAAACGTAATGCTGGTATAAGACAGGGTGGCGTTATCAGTTTTGTCACCGCAGATTTAGAAGCCATTAAAACCTAACTTGATTTTTCACTGAAGAGACCTAAGTTAAGTGACAAGCTCGTTCATTATCGTTGTCCTATTTGTTTGTGTCTTGCCTGGAGAAGACCTAAGAAGTCGAAACGCGTCGTGTTTTGTCTTGTGACTCCTTTGTCCACGTTTCTCTTGGCGGTTTGCTAACATTTATTTAAGATTCATTTTTTCACATAATCTTTAGCTTTAGGACCAGTCTTTTATGTGCATATTGTAGAATATCATTAGTTTATTTCTTCCATGAAGATTATCGCATATTTTTCCCCAGCAGCATGGTATTTCATTGCCCTCTAAATGCGGGTCTCTTCCCCCCCCCCCCCCCCCCCCCCCCCCCCACACACACACACACACACACACACCCCTCCCCGCCCACTCCCTCAATACAAGAAGCGTGCGTACGTGCATGTGTGTGTGTGTGTGTGTGCACCGTCCACCGACTATTATTATCATTAATAATAGGCCTACGATATCTATCATTATGACTATCATTATGATTTCCGTTATGGATCAAGGTCAGTCTAGTGGCAGACACGATTGA
>JADBJO010033084.1:0-12500 GCA_016801955.1 Conus betulinus
GCCAAGTACTTTCGGAGATATTCCATAAAGAAGAAAAACGTTACAGGCGCATTACAGTCATTAGTAAACGGCTACAACGGTAAACTAAAACATCGGACATTATTCGTGACCCATAATGAACATACCTACACATTTTCAGAAAACATCGGCAAGTTACTTTTCGGGAGATATTCCATAAAAGAATGAAGGAAAACTGTTACTGGCTGTTACAGAATTTAGCAACAGCTATAACGGGGTAAACTAAAACATCGGGCATTATTCGTGACCCATAATGAACCATACCTACACATTTTCAGAAAGATCAGCCGAGTACTTTCGGAGATATTCTCATATAAAAAAAAGTCACAGGCCGTTACAGCCGTTAGTAACGGCTATAACGGTAAACTAAAACACTGGGCATTATTCGTGACCCATAATGAACATACCAACAAATTTTCAGAAAGATCGGCCAAGTACTTCTTGAGATATTCCCTAAAGAAAGAAAACTGTTACAGGCCGTTACAGAATTTAGCAACGGCTATAACGGGGTAAACTAAAACATTCGGGCATTATCCGTGGACCATAATGAACATACCTGCTTATTTTAACAAAGATCGGCCAAGTACTTTCGGAGATATTCCATAAAGAAGAAAAACCGTTACAGGCCGTTACAGTCGTTATTAACGGCTATAACGGGGTAAACTAAAACATTAGGCATCATCCGTGAGCCATAATAAACATGCCTGCTAATTTAACAAAGATCGGCCAAGTGCTTTCGGAGATATTCCATAAAGAAAAAAAAAACCGTTACAGGCCATTACAGCCATTAGTAACGGCTATAACGGTAAACTAAAACTTCGAGCATTATTCGTGACCCATAATGAACATACTACAAATTTTCAGAGAACATCGGCCAATTACTTTCAGAGATATTCCATACAGAAGGAAAACCGTTACAGGCCGTTACAGCCGTTAGCAATGCTATAACGGGGTAAACTAAAACTTCGAGCATTATTCGTGACCCATAATGAACATACCTAAACATTTTCAGAAAGATCGGCAAGTACTTTCAGAGATATTCCATAAAGAAGAGAAAACCGTTACAGGCCGTTACAACCGCTATTAACGGCTATAACGGGGTAAACTAAAACATCGGGCATCATCCGTGACGCATAATGAACATACCTGCTAATTTTCACAAAAATCAGCCAAGTACTTTCGGAGATGTTCTATGAAATAAAAACGTTACAGGCTGTTACAGCCGTTAGTAACGGCTATAACGGGTAAACTAAAACGTCGGGCATTATTCGTGACCCATAATGAACATACCAAAAAATTTTCAGAAAGATCGGCCCAGTACTTTCGGAGATATTCCATAAAGAAGGAAAACCGTTACAGGCCGTTACAGCCTTTAGTAACGGCTATAACGGGGTAAACTAAACCATCAGGCATCATGTGGACCATAATGAACATACCTGCTAACTTTAACAAGATCGGCCACGTACTTTCGGAGATATTCCATAAAGAAGGAAAACCGTTACAGACCGTTACAGCCGTTAGTAACGGCTATAACGGGGTAAACTAAAACATCGGGCATCATCCGTGGACCATAATGAACATACCTGCTAATTTTAACAAGATCGGCCAAGTACTTTCGGAGATATTCCATAAAGAAGAAAAAACCTGTTACAGGCCATTACAGCTATTAGTAACAGCTATAACGTAACTAAAACATCGGGCATTATTCGTGACCCATGATGAACATATTTACAAATTTTCAGACAGATCGGCCCAGTAGTTTTGTCTGGAGCGAGTGGAACATTTTGACCACGGATGGACGGACAGACACACAGACACACGGGCACACAGACATCATTTCTTTGTTCCCATTCTAAAGTACTCTCTAAGAACTGGGAGTACAATAAAATGAAAGGGAGGGAGGGAGAAGGGCAGGGGGGGGGGGGGGGGGGAGTAAACGTCAGAGTCTCTCAGTCATGTCTTGGGGTTATGAAGATGCGTGAACCAGAGTTATCACAATATTGCCGATTCGACTTAATCATTGATTAATTGATCTATTCACTGATTGCTTTGTTGTTTGGTTGATTAATTGGTTGGTTGATTGATTCATTGATTAATATCGCTCTAATGACGAAATTAACATAAAACCTTTCCACTAAAAACGATCGCAATGAAGTCACATGACTGAATTGATGGCAAAATACGGAGCAATGTAACTTCATGGAATATTAAAACTGACTGGTTTGCACCATATTTTCACCTCTAGAAAGGCGATCCCAGATGAAAGCACGAACCTTTTCTCGCTAGAACAAGAGGGAATGATGAGTGTGACCCCCATCTGGCACTGTACTTTCACCTCTAGAAAGGCGATCCCAGATGAAAGCACGAACCCTTTCTCGCTAGAACAAGAGGGAATGATGAGTGTGACCCCCATCTGGCACTGTACTTTCACCTCTAGAAAGGCGATCCCAGATGAAAGCACGAACCTTTCTCGCTAGAACAAGAGGGAATGATGAGTGTGTGACCCCCATCTGGCACTGTACTTTCACCTCTAGAAAGGCGATCCCAGACGAAAGCACGAAACCTTTCTCGCTAGAACAAGAGGGAATGATGAGTGTGACCCCCATCTGCCACTGCTGAAGTGCCATGGCTGTACACGTTTCAAAGCGAGGTGACTGCAGGCGGAAATTGAAACAAGTTTACAAAAAAAAAATTTATCCTACGGACAAAAAGGACAGACAAATTACGAGACAAAACACGACGCTTTTCGACTTCTTTGGTCTTCAACAGGCAAGACAAACACTATTTAAGACAATCACTTTTGCGCCCTGCATGAGAAGACAAGTGATTGCTCGTGCTTTGTTTTCATTGTCCTAGATGTTGTTTGTCTTGCCTGAAGAAGACCAAAGAGGTCGAAACGCGTCTGTGTTTTGTCTTGTGATTTGTTTGCCTCTTTTATTTGGTGGAATAATACAAGTTTTTTTTCTTTATGGGTGAGTAAGTCCACTTAATGCCAAGTATATTTTCAGGTATTCATTTAAGCACAGCAGCGGGAATATGTACAAATTTGACACTTACAAATACACCACACACCACGCACGTTAACATAAATTTACGCGTGTCGGATACATACTGTGTGCCAATTAGAGTCATGTCTATGTCATCAGACCTCTGGAACCTACTTTTAAAAGGAATTTAAAGTCCCCCCCCCCCCCCCCCCCCCCAAGTATAACATGGACAGACAAATTACAAGACAAAACACGACGTGTATCGACTTCTTAGGTCTTCTTGTTCAGGCAAGATAAACAACATTCAGGACAATGAAAACGGAGAACAACAATCACTCATCTTCTCAAATTCGGCGCTAGATGGGCGTTGAAAGTAGCTTAGGTCAATGCTGAGTAGAACTGACAGGGGAGGTGGGAACAAATTCTATGTCTAGGATTCGAACCAGCTTTTCCCATTTTCACGTCAGAGACTTTGCACTCTGCAAAGCATTGTCTTCTTGCCTTTCATATGATTAACATACATAAAGATATCACTTGACACAGACATCACAGCAATCTAACAACAACAAAATACTCGCATGTTAGATCGGACATATGGACCAATCTACATGGAACCGATGGAAAACTAAATGCAACAGAAATCCACAAGGGCTTTTCTTTTTTTTTTTTTTTTTTTTTTCTTCTTAAACTGAGATAGACGTGTTCCTGTCGTGGAAAAAATTGTAGCAAGTCATAATGAAGAGAAATAATGTGTTCTTTGTTTTCCTCATGTCAACTGTTCTTTGAATGAAGCAACATCAGTCCTGCTGCTTATGCACACTCTTGTGGTTTGTGTGTGCTGTTGACCGGCTCTCTGCCGTGCCAGGATGGTCAGCAACAGTTGTTCAGACCGCTTCTTCCTGTGCTCCAGAACAACGTTGACCGCATAGAGCAGCGGGCTGAGAGCTGGGCTGACCGACAGACCCAGGACAGTCACAATGACCTGTACATCACTTGGAACGCTACTGTTCCTCACTGCCGACATCCACAACGCTCCCACCAGAACCCTGCACGCCGTGGCCGACACCACTATGGCGAGGAGTCTTCTGGCGCCAAGCAGCTCCAGGGTCTTCCGCTGGAATCTGTCGCTATGATCAACGTCCGGTTCAGAGTCCAGCCGACCAAACCTTGAGCTGCGAACCACGACGGGACACAGACTGAAATGGAAGAGAAGCAGAAGAACAAAGTAATGAGATGGATGGTGACGAATGTGATTCAGGTCTAAAGAATGGGCGCTGTGGTCTTTCCCTGGAGCGGAAACAGGCAGACACAAGGCAGTGTGACCGTAGAAACTCCAGCGCGGTGTTTCAAAGGACAGGGGAAGTGTGGCCAAAAGAAGGCCAGTGATCCATATCACCAAACTGACCAGGTGAGCTGATTTGGGGACAAAGCAGAAGCGGCTCAGGGACTCACACACCGCCAACACTCTGTCCAGAGTCATCACATAGATCAGGAAGAAAGACGCCTGAGCCGACAGGACGAACACCATTCCGGCAAACGTGCACGTGACACTGGATCTCCACAGACGTCTTTCCACAAGTACGTACCTGAAACACTCTATCCGCTACTGTTATGATGTACTTGACTCTGAAGCAGATGGTCGCACAAGTACGTACCCTGAAACACTCTATCCGCTGGGCAGCACAGCTACTGTTATGATCATCAAATACGTACCTCGTAAAATGTCAGACACACCCAAGTGCAGCAGAAACACCCCACAGCCAAATGACTGGAAGTGTTTCCGAATGATAACCCAGTAAAATAAGGCTGAAAGATTGCCGCTCAGAGTGACAGCAGCAAGCAGGGCTAAAGAAATTCTGAGTACTTGACTCTGAAGCAGATGGTCGCAGGAAGACACAGGGTCAGACTGAGACTTACACTGATGTGGGTTAAACTGTTTGGGGAGCACAGCTGGGCAGCACAGCTTGTGGTTCGAGGATGTCACCGATTCCAGTTCCGTTAACTGGTAGAAAATATCTGGAGGAAACTGCTGGAGGGGGCACTGCCAGAGGTCTAAGGAGCGGACAGATTTCAGTGGCTGGAATCCTCCATCAACAACGTGGTTCAGCCCGGTGTTGGACAGGTTTAAAGTCTGAAGATGAATCAGATTCTTTAACTTACTGGCATTCAATTGACTGATATGAATTTCTGACAAATCTAGCACTATCACATTTTCAAGCTCTACTATAGCTGGCACGCTGGAATGAATCTGAAGAGGGTTTCAGCTAGGATCAGAATTTCTACACTTTTATCTTTTCCAAGTCGTCAGCTTGAAGGTGGAGTAGTCGATTTTGACTCAAGTCGAGACTTTTAAGGTTTGGAAGCTCCGATGCTTGAACTTGAAGCAAAAAGCAATTGGATAAACTCACATGAATTAACATGGTGTTGAGCACCAAGTCCCTCAGTGTCATGTTCGTTCCGTCAGCGTTTAAGAACGGAGTTCCGGATGGTCAGCGGCAGCAAAACTCTGGCTGCAGTAAAACGCCATCCCGAAGCATCTGCAAGCAGGTGGACAGGTGAAGTGACACAAGAGCTCATCGTCATTCTGAGGGCACTGGCCATACCTGTCGTCACACATGTGCTCGGCGTGCAGGCACACACGGGCCTGGCGACAGCGGTAGTAACCAGGACACTCGTACGTCTCACAGTCTGCTTCATCTTCATGTTCTGGGCAGTCATACACTTTGTTACACCTCAGGTAGACCGGCAGACAGTAGTAACCGGGAGAGAGACACTGGAAGTGAGTTGAGGGACAGGATGTGTTGTGCTCAGCTGTGCGGAGAGGACTGATCACAAGCAGTCCCCTGGAATCCATGTCGACGATGGCTGGCGGAGGGGCAGTCCCTTTATACCATCTACGATATTGTCTATGATATATGTATTTTCAAAGTCACAAGATTCCTCATCACTGCCCGAAACACACTGCTTCATGTAGTCACAACGCTGGTGTTTGGGTATACACTGAAAGCATACAGGTGACAGTGTACAGTGTTGAACTGATTCAGACAAGCCTGTTGTCATCTAACTGTTCCAGTAGTCAGTATACACTGTTCACTACTATTGGTTTCTCTCTCCTTATGGCCCAAAAAACTATTTACATTTTATTACCAACAACATTCAACAGATTCTGTCTATGCATGAGCCACATCGAAATGTCTATAAGTACATTTGTGAAATCGTCAGAAAATTCCCATTTCTTTTCAACACCCCACTATCCATCCCTTATAGATAATCAGATTGTGCATTTAATGATGATACCATTTCATGGAAGACTGACCTTTTTCAAAAAGAAAGTTTGCTTCTTGGTATTTCACAATGTGCAGTCAATTTGTGGATTTTCACATTTCTTTTACGCCGACATCCACTGGTTGCATTCGAACGTTCCTCACCAGTAAAGAATAAACCTTATAGTACTGTAACTTTTGATGATGTCTGGCTACGTTCAGAATCCTGTCTGAGTTCAGCATTGATTTCTTTTACTTCATGAAAGAAAATTAAGAGCATGAAACCTATCACAGACAGGTTTTTGTACAGGGGTAATATTCAGGTGGGAGATCCTTCCTGTTCGTTTTTAGTTCCCATCCGACGACAGAAACACTAGCAATATGTGTTTTGGTCCTGTTTTCGTTATTTATGTTTTCCAGTACAGCCTTTCCTCCATTTTCCCCTCTATATAATTTGTTTTCATCATCTTCCCTCCTATCTGTAACGGTCCACGTGTTTTAGCGGGGTTTCGCTGTGTCAAGTCTGACACGCATGCTTCGGTTTTTTGTTTTTCGGAGATTCTCGTGTCTAATCACCCTAGAATTGAAGCTGACATTTTTTTGTCGTGGTGCCATCCCTTGGCACTTTGCTTAAGTCCAGCCTCGAGTCGAAGTCACGTCTTTCTCCCCGGTAGCGTTTTCGGGTTCAGCTACATTGCTTTTTTGATTTCTTCGTTGGAATCCTCACCTCACCCCGGTGTGCTATCCTTGGTTGGATGGGCATAGGGGTTTTGGTGGTTTGGCGAATTGGGAGCTCTCTTCCTGCTGACCAGGGTTATGGCTGTGGTCTCACGACCATTCTTTTCCTCTTCGGGAGAGTTGGGAGGCCGGTGTTGGAGACGCTAGTTCTTCAGGGAACGTAACGTAGCACACGGCTAGCTTTTCACAAGCCTGTTAGTAAGTAGCGTTTTGTTCTTTGACACAGGCTTCTTCGCGTACTTTTCCCACGGTTCGTGTAAATTAATTACTGTTATTCAAATTCTAAGGTGGTCATAATTCTTTTCTATCGTCAGTTTCTCTCTCAACGTTTAGCGTGTTCTACCGTTTTCGTCTGCTTCTTGTGCAGGGTTGTTTTAGTTGTCCTGCTAACAATCTTGTGAGTTCGAGATTGTGCCGGTCGAGTATGGCTCATGCATGGAGCAAAAGAATAAACTTTCATTTGAAATCTAGTGTCCGTTGGACTTTCATGATTTTACCATACATTTGTTTTTTGGTGGAGGGCTAAGAGCCTAAGTTTTATTTTGTTTGAGAGTAAATTTCGACTCATGAGGCGAGCCGCGCTGTGATTGGTTGAGGGCAAATTTACCGGCGGGGGGTGGGGGCTGACATTCATCCACCCTCTCTTCCAGTCATTGTTTTATCTCCCCGTGTTTTCGTCCTTCGTTTGGTGCATAAATATACTACTCAAAAGAATTTAAGGGCCACTCAGATCATCACTCCCCAATAATAACTCATAAGTCCGACAGCTGAAATCAACCAACAACACATTTAATTCAGTCATTTTGATCATCGATTGGACACAATTTCATCAAGAAGTGCGAATCAATTATCGCAAAAATTTCACTGACATGGACACACCCCCATTTCGCAAATTCAGAACAACCGACTGTCAGAATGTCAAGAGTCAATGTCGTGTCTGACCGCCATTGGCGTTGATGCCGTCAAGGCAGCGCTGTCTCATGGACCTGACCAAAGTCTGGAGGGTGTTCTGGGGGATCGCCTGCCACTTCTGCTCCAGATTCCTGAACAGGACGTCGAGATTGTGTGCAGGAGGGTGTTGTTGCGTATACGATGGCCCAGACCATCCCAAAGATGTTCAATGGGGTTCAGATCGGGTGAGCGGGTAGGCCAGTCCATCCTGGTGACTTGCTGCTGCTGGAGAAAGTTCTGTACGACCCGAGCTCTGTGCGGCCTGGCGTTATCGTCCTGTAGTATGGCTCCTGGTCCCATGGCCTGCAAAGCTGGTACAGCGATTGGCTCCAGAATGTCATCCCTGTAGGCTACGCCAGTCAGGTAGCCTTGGACACGGTGCAGGGGTGTTCTGTGATGAAGACTGAAGCCATCGCACAGCATCAGGGACCCACCACCATAGCGGTCGTGCTCCACAACAGTGGCATCAATGAAGCGCTCCCCAACACGCCTCCAGACGCGAATCCTGCCATCGTTGAAGGACAGGGTGTAGCGGGATTCATCAGAAAAGAGCACCTTGGACCACTGCTGCCTTGTCCAGGCCAGGTGTCGTTGAGCCCAAGCCAGACGAGCAGCACGGTGAGCTCTGGTCAGTGAGGTCGCACTGCTCGACGCCTTGACCGCATGTTGACCTCACGCAGGCGGTTGCGAACCGTCTGGTCGCTGACGAGGATGTTGCTGGCTGCTCTCAGCTGCCCCCCTGAGCACGTTGGCGGTGGCGGTTCTATTGCATAGTGCCGCCAGGGTGATGAAGCGATCCTGTCGTCTGTTGGTCGCTCTGGGGCGTCCAGGTCTGTGTTTCTTGTGCTTCTTGAACTCTCCCATAGTTGTGGTACCGGTCTCTCAGTCTTTGAATGACGCCTTCTTGAGCCAGGCCACAGCCATCCCTCTCTTTTCACTAAGTTTGCGTCTTGGTGGCATGTTTGAACACCCCCCCAGAAGCGGCCCTTCATAAAGCCACTGGTCAGCGATCAGGTTGACAAGTGTTCATTAAGGGTCCGGCTTGCATGTGCAATGCAGTTTTCAGACAGCCCAACACTGCTGCGCCAGCTAGGCGCACTCAAATTGCGACCTTTTTCTCGTGGTTTTTGAGCTTCTTTTGCGGACCAGTGTAACACCTTTCACACAGATTTGACTGAACAATTGCCAAAACCAGTTTTCTGTGAAGCACTTGTCACACTTTGATTGAATACGTTGGCCATAAACATTTCATGTTTTATGCTACGCTGTATTATGTCAACCATATCAAAAATGAATGCGGCCCTTAAATTCTTTTGAGTAGTATATTTATGTGCATGTTTGCAGGTGAGTGTTCATTATAACATAATCCATTTTATGTATAAAAGAGCAAAAATGCCTACGGGTGATGGTTTGAAATATTTATTGTGTTTTTTTTTTTTTATTTAAAGTAAAGTCTACCAGTGGATACTCAATCACCTGTCTATTCAATGCATACTTCAGTCTTTCTAAAATGTTCCTACTTATGTCAGTTTTGGACTGAAATAGATGGATAAATATTAACGAAGGTTATCTCATGACAAATTTAGTAGGTTTTAATTAACATTTAGTTGTTAATTGAGATTAAGGCCTGTATCATGTGTGACATGACTTGACCAATACAAGCCCTCTTTTTTTACCTCTGTATTTTATTTCATTTTACGATGGACACTTACTCTTTCTTTTAATGGACGGACCTCATTTTTTCTGCTTTTCATTCTTCTTTCTATCTGCTGCTCTTCTCCCTCTTACTCTCTTTTCTTTGGCCTCGACCAACTGACCAACCCTCTGACACTGACCAAACTGAAATCATATCCCAAGCATGGTACTGACCCCAGCCTCAGGGCTTGCTTGGTTGTTTCTCTGGTGGTTCGCGGTCTGGCTGTATCCTCGGAACTTCCGGGCCTACCTCCTCCTTGGCCGCGGTGCTGGGGAGAGGTGCTGAGGCGACGGCGGGAGGGGCGTTGTGTGCTTCCACTGCCGGCTGGGAACACGTCCCGACTTCCATCAAGACATTATTGGACTTGGCTGACACAAGATGAGTGTGTTAGTTGTGGGAAGTGTCTGAGTGGTGTGGTAGTGGTCCAGGCCCCTCTGTCTCCTCTGCATTTTTTCTTTTTTCTCTCTCTCTTTTTTTTTTTCCTTTCCTGAAAATTCAGGCCCTGTGGTGTGAATATTTTCAACTTGTCCCTATTTTCTTCTTTTTCTTTCTATGGGAAAACAGAGGTGTAATTTGGGGCATCCCGGGACAGGATGGGGGGGGGGGAGCGGGGTTTAACATTGTTTTCTTTTATTCTTCTTTTTTTTTGGCCCCTATCTAGTAGTTAATCTCTCTGTATCTTGCTCTTATTTTCCCTCCTCTCTCCTGCCCTCTGTCTGTCCTCTCTCTTCTGCCAGGGTTCCCCCCTCCCCCCCCCCCCCCCCCCCCCCGCTTAGTGTGTGTGCGCAGTGTAAGTGTGTTGTATCGTGCAATAAATATTGTCTTTGAGTGCACATCCTGGTCCTTGTGTTTTGTAGTGAGTGTGGTGTGGGTGCCTGACTCCACTCTCCCTGCGGTTCGGACCGTCGGGACCCCAGTACCTGACAAAACCCTTCGGTGCGGGGTGCAAAAAACAAACATTCACGACAAAATCTTCTGGATTTTTGAAAAGAAAATGAAAAGAAAGAAAGAATCCAGCCGAGCTAACACTCCAAGGGAGGCACATTAGACTATACCTGTCATAGAAAAGTATCTCCTATGGGCCATTGCAAAAACATATCCTTGAAGATAGTAAGATTATTAAGCTGGGGATTGGTGCATTTGCACGTTCCTTTTGTTACAAGGAATTTACACCAGTGCGTGAGGGTATGTCTTCGATGTTTTATTTATAAAGAGACAATGAAGATGGCTCCAAAACTTCCATGAAGGGAACATGACATTGTAAGCTGGCTCTCTTCTTATTTAACAAGCCTAATTTCTGAAATGCACTGTTGGCAGGTTCACTTGTTAAACAACCAACTGTCACGGACAAGGCGTAGCACTACAGACTTCTCCAAACGTATCTTTCACAGAAAGCGTAGGGGCGGTGAGGGGGGGGGGGGGGGGTTACAATCCACCAACTATCTCCATTGGTCGCGGGTCTTCAGTTTCCTCCGAGCTGATCTCATCATTTTTATGGAGCCACTCAAAGACATTGGGACATCTCCTATACAGCAGACAGGATATTCTTTGGGGACCAGGTGAATATCTTATTTTAGCTTTCTTAACCATTTTTTTTTTACCTCAGTAAGTGTTGGTGGATGTTCATAGAACTTTTCCTCTGGCGCTGCAGACTGCTGCAAGCTCTGGATTTCATGTGGTGCTTCGCTCTGAGGGTGGGAATGTGTTATCCGGACATGCTGCTCAAGAGTGTCTTTGTTCAGTATGAATGTCTCTGATTTGGTATACTCGAATATGTATGTCCTTAAAGTCCCCTGAAGAAGACATTGGAAGGTCGAACTAGTGGGAATATTTTGATGAGTCTGGTTGCATTTATCTCTGTTTTATTTGCGTTGATAGATACAGAGATCGATAGATAGATAGACAGACATATAGACATAGATAGATAATATGGTGTTTTTATTTCTATCAAACGTGCGTTGAGAGAGAGAGAGAGAGAGAGAGAGAGAGAGAGAGAGAGAGAGAGAGAGAGAGAGAGAGAGAGAGAGAACTGCAGAGACATTCTGCAGGAAAGGATCCAGGAATGTCTGTCGAACACTGGCGAGAAATGGAAAGCCTTCAAAGAATCGCTGTACAACGCTGCAGCTGACACCCTGGACTTTGTTAAACACAAACATAGAGACTGGGTTGATTAAAACGACCCAGAGATAACAAGCTCATTCAGATGGTAAACTCTTTAACCTTCGACGACTTTAGGCCAAGACTAAAGCATCTGATGCCCTTCTGAGAGAGTTCTTCTTTACTGATGACTGTGCGCTGACTTCGCACTCTGCGTCTGTATATTTACATCAGTGGGTGTCCTCGTAGTGTGGGTGGGGGACGCATGCACCTCTCGCTCCCTCAAGGTCGTGACCGCATTTTCAATTTCAGGAACGGACACACGGTGCTGCCCTGGGTCGCCGTCCAAGACCTGGGCACCATGGAGGCTGGACGTCCTACAGTTAGGCAGAGGAGGTCCAGAATGGACAGTATCAACCACTGGACACGTCTCTATCATTTACATCACCAAGCATCACTGAGGTCACAAAGCGTCCGTCAGACAATCTAAACATAACTGGATATCATGGGAAGGTCAGGGTGACATTTGGGGACAAGAATTATCGATCAGTTTAAAGAAGCAGTCATGAAAGGCATAACCGACAGGTTTTGTTGCTGTTTTTTCTTTGTTTTGTTTTTTTTGTTTTGCTTTGTCTTCAACTATGAAGCTCAATCAGTGGACATTACTGGCATCATATTGAGACAGAAGGGACACATTTAAAAAAAAAACACCTTCATGTTGGCAGATGGTGCCTTACAGACCTGTATCAC
>JADBJO010033086.1:0-7500 GCA_016801955.1 Conus betulinus
TTTTTTGTTCTCTTACTGCAACCTCTATAACATGGCAATAACTTGATTTAAGCTGACGATTTTATTTGCTGCCTTTGTGACCTTTTCTCTGCTGTTCAGGGGGGTAATTCCTACCCCTTTTCTGTTTTTTTTTTTTTTTTAATTGCAATTCATAATCATCATGGCAAATTTCTGTTTAAAACTGACGACCAGGTACTCTATTCTGTGCGGACACTGTAATTGTTCGTTTTGTAGAGTACATTATTCATCTGGATTTTAACATACTCAAGTCTTCGTTATACTCAGGCGATTCACAGAAAAAAGACACCATGTAGTGTAAAAAAAAAAAAAGCACCTGAACCCGTGAACGAAATGTTGGGTTATAGACTTTCTTTCTTTTGCACTTCATTTGATGAGACAGGTGGCTAGTATGGGCTACAGAGATGGCGGGGGGAGACTTGGTTAAGCGCCAGAGAGGACATCACAAATTGTACAGTGTGTAGAGTATTTCCCCATCTCCCCTGAATGTTTTCGTTTGTTTTTCTCTTCCATTTAACCTAGTTTGTTTCGAAAAAACACTACTGTGGTTGACCCAGCTAAATAAAACTACCATAGATCTTCATAATGAACTCGTATTTTTTGTTCACTCTTGTGTACGACACCTCATAGTAAGTCCATTTTTTTTTCTTTTTTTTTTAACCGTGAACAGAACAGATGCGCATGAGCATAATGGGAACGAAAAATAGAGGATAGTTGAAGAGGACAACAAGATGGGGAAGCATTGTAGGGGATTAGGACATGTGAAACGAACAGGTACACAAGACATGACAATAATCAATTGTATGCAACGAGATGCCCATCCCACTTGGGAAGACGTGTGGCCCGAAGGCCAATACATTTAGAGAACGAAGATATGGACGACGGAAAAAAATGGAGAGAACAGCACGACGGGAACTGGAGAACAGCAAAGGCACTTTTCACTTCTTCTGCGGGCTTTGCAGCGCCTTCTTGGGGGTCTTGGGCTTCTGGGCTTGGCCGCCTCTTGGCTGGAGACTTGACCACCTTCTTGGGCTTGGCTGCCTTCTTGGCCGCAGTCTTGGGGCTTCTTGGCGGCCGCGTTCTTGGGGGGGGGGGATTGGGCTTCTGGGGCTGCTGGTTTTCTTGGGCTTCTTGGGCAGCCTTGGCCATTGGGCTTCTTGGCAGCATTGGGTTTGGAGGCCACCTTTTTCTCTCCCAGACGGAAGGATTCCCGACCGGCCGGCCAGTGCCCTTGGCCTGCTTGAGGGTTGCCGGCCTTGACCCCAGCCTTCAGGGCGGGTTTTCAGACCGGGCGCAGGTTGATCTTGGTCACCTCCATGCCCACCTTGTCGTAGTTGGCCATGATTGTACTTGAGGATGGCCTGGCGGGAGGAGGAACCACACCGTTCCGTCAAGGAGCTGACGGCAGCGGCGATCATGACGTTTGTACTTGGGGTGCTGCGCAGGTCCTTGGCAAGGTTTCCTGGGCTTGGCGGCCTTCTTGACCTGAGCGGGAGCAGCGTCAGACATGGTGCAGGGTTATAAACAGCCGGACAAAAAACGACGAGTAGCAAGAACGCAAGTGTGTGTGCACGCTTCGGAGTCGGCGATGTGAATGACCGTCGGCGATAGCCCTCACCCTTTTATTGCGCGCTACAGCGAGCCGCAAAGCCAGCAGCGCGAGGAACGCACGCAAAAAACGGCGCCCGCCATGCCTCCACACGGCCATTTGTGTTTGTTGACGTTTGTTTCAGAGCTTACAGTTTGAAAACAACACACAGGACAGCCAAACATATTGCATATCAATAGAATCGTTGATCAATAAGGCAACGTTTTGGTTATTTTGTGTTCGCATAGTTTGATCCTGTTTAAAAAGAAATTTGTCAATTTTAAGGCGTTGTTTGAGACCTGGCTGAAACGAGTTCAATGAAACATAATTGTTTATTTCTCCAAGAATTCTGGATAAACCCTGTCAAATTATGCAAAGAAACACATTCCCTTGAATCTTCGTCTCTACTTTTTCAACCAGTTGTTTGTCTCTGATGGGTGTGTGTGTGTGAAAGTTGAAGCAGTTTTCTGACCCACCACAAAAACACAGCTTGGGAGGACGGACAGCCATTGTTCCCGGTCCCTCTTTAATCTTTACTAAATTTCCATTCTTCGTTTTTGGCTACTATGTATGATGAAGATCAAATCGTGTGATTGATAGAATAGAAAGATTTGTTAACTTTCGGGAGAAATGATTAGTGGACCATTCGATTTTTGTACAAGTGTGTTAAAGGTCTGATTTTGACAGTTTTCTTTGCCATGTTTTCCACGCGAGCGATACACGATTCATCATGGCGTCGCCCTGTCCAAACTAATAGCTCTGACATTTTTTTTCCCGTTCACATATTTAGTGATGTCTATATGAATGTGTCACTGAACAAAACATACGTAAAATGTCATAGTTCTGTTGGTTTTCAGCATTTGGGTGTTATCATACTCAGCCATGGGGAGAGAAAGTAGCAATCAATGTAACAAGCTGTACTGTCTGTTACACAGTACGCCTATGTGTTAGTTATAGACCTGCGAGTGGAGGAATATTTTAACGTTCATTTGGACTCATTTGAGGAACTTGTATGACACAGTGCAGACAAACGTTACCACGTATTAAATCAATAGTTTGCTGTGGCATTGTTAAATTGTTTGTGTGATGATTATAGCAAGTGTTGTCCGACAGGTTGTGGGTAAGATTTCAAAGTTTAAAAAAAAGGCCCCCTGCCTTCGTCTTTGTATGACAAAGATCAAATCGTGTGATTTGATTGAACAGAAAAGATTTGTGAAGATTCGGGAAAATGGTCATTACCATTAGTTTTATTACTACGGGTAAAAGTAAAGTTCTGGTCTTGGTTTCAAAGTTTTCATTACCATGTATTCAACGTCAACAGTACACGTTCATCATGGCGTCTCTCTGTCCAAAACGCACAGCTCTGATTTGTTGTCATTCTCGTATTCACATGTTTAGTGCTGTCTGTGTGAATGTGTCATTGAACCAAACATGCATAAAACCATTAAATGTCATAATGTTGTTGGTTTTTGAGCAGTAGGGGTGGGGTGGTATTATACTCAAAAGGGATCAGAGGGGAAAACAGCATTTGAATGTGACGATCGCATTACACAGCCAGTGTATTACACAGTGAGTATGTGTTACTCGCAGGGCCTACGAGGGGGGGGTGGAGGATATTTGGCGTTGATGTGGACTTATTTGAGCACTAGGAGATAGAGATGCACACATATTTAGATCAACAATCTGCAGTGTACTTGCAAATCATTGGTGTGATAGTCGTAACGTAACAACTGTTGTTGTGCGACAGTTGTGGGCGGGATTTCGAACCAAAAGGCGGTCACCTGCTATTCCAAGACTGCAACAGGCACAGAGACCATCATTGAGAATCAGTCATATAAATGTCAGTGTTTTCTGTTTGTTGGTGAAAAGAAACATAGATATTTGTGTTCATTGTTAAGGAATGTGTTCGTGCCTGACAGTGGTGTCAGAGGGAGGGAAAGAAAGGGGAGGGAGGGGGGGAAATCTGGGGTCAGCGGATCAAATATGGCGGGTTTCGTTCTGTGGTTGGTCCAAGGCGTCACGCCTCTCACAGTGTGTGTGTGTGTGTGTGTGTGTGTGTGTGTGTGTGTGTGTGTGTGTGTGTGTGTGTGTGAGGGCGGGGGGGGGGGGGGGGGGGGGGGGAAAGAGGGGGGGGGGGGTGCGTGCGCGCGCGCGTGTGTTTGTGGGTGTGTGGTCATTGTATGTAGTCAGTTAAAATGTACATGTATTCACTTTTAAATAACAACCTTCATACACTTTTTTTTTTTAATCCCGCCATAACACACACCACACACACACACACACACACACACACACACACCACACACACACACACACACACACACACACACACACACACACACACATACACACTGTGACATAGACCTACGTACATGCAACGCATGTTAGTACGAATGGCACATGCGACTGCACGCTCTGCATATACAGACCGACAGACACACACACATACGCGTGCGCGCATGTAAACACACATGAACACACGTAATCATACATACACACGCACACATACACACACACACACACACACACAACACACACACACACACACACACTCTCTCTCTCTCTCTCTCTCTCTCTCTCCTCTCTCTCTCTCACACTCTCTCACACACACACACAACACACACACACAGAGAGAGAGGAGAGGAGAGGAGAGAGAGAGAGAGAGAGAGAGAGAGAGAGAGACGAGACGCATACACACACACACGCGCACACACACACACACACACACACACACACACACACACACACGCGCACACGCGCGCGCGCGCGCGCGCACGCACGCACGCACGCACGCGCGCGCGCGCACACGACACACACACACACACACACACACACACACACACACACACACACACACACACACACACACACACACACACACACACACGGTGACAGTTAGAAATGATGTCATGGACACACACACACACACACACACACACACACACACACACACACACACACACACACACACAGAGTGAAACGCGCACGCACGCACGCACGCACGCACACACACACACACACACCACACACACACACACACACACACACACACACACACACACACACACATGGTGACAGTTAGGCATGACGTCATTGTCCAACACAGAAGTACAACTGCCATGTTTGATCCGCTACCCAGATTTCCCCCTCCCTCCCTGCCCTTCCTTTCCCTCCCTCAGACACCACTGTCAGGCACGAACACATTCCTTAACAATGAACACAAACATCAATGTTTCTATTCATCACCAAACAGAAAGCACTGGCATTAATATGACAGATTCTAAATGATGGTCTCTGTGCCTGTTGCAGATCTTGGAATAGCAGGTGACCGTCTTTTTTAAAATTTGAAATCCCACCCACCTGTCGCACAACAACAGTTGTTACAATCATTACATAAACCATAAATTAATGCACTGCAGATTGTTGATTTAGACATGTGTGAACGTCTGTCTGCCTGTGTCGTACTAGTGTTCAAATGAGTCCACATCAACGCCAAATATTCCTTCCTCGTAGGCACATGACTAACACAAACTGTGTAGGCTAAAACACACTGGCTATATAACCCGTTACATTAAGTGCTGTTTTTTTCCTCCCACTGAGTATAATAACCCTTAATGCTGAAAATCAACAAAATTATGACATTTTACGTATGTCTTATTCAGTAACTCATACACATGGACAACACTAATCATGTGAACAAAAAAAAAAAAAAATGTCAGAGCTGTGCTTTTTGACAAGGCGACGCCATGATGAATCGTGTGCTGATAGCGTGGAAAACATGGCGAAGACAACTTTCAGAATCAGACCTTAAACTGGTGTCTGTCAATAAAACTAATGGTAATGATCATTTCCGAATTTTAACAAATCTTTCCGCTAAATCACATTATTTAACTCTTCGTCATATAAAGACAAAAACGAGGCACACCTGTCGCACAACAGTTGTTACAATCATCACCCGAACAATTTCTTAACAAACGGTAGATTGTTGATTTAAATATATGTGCATATCTGTCTCCTAGTGCTGAAACCAATCCACAACAACGCCATATATCCCCCTTCGTAGGCCTGTGACTAAACCATACTGTGTATGCTGTTTTTCTCTCCTCCCTTTCAGTATACCACCACCACCCTCCCTAAACCTTAAACACTCACAAAATTATGATATTTAATGATTTTATTTATATTTCGTTCATTGACACATTCACATAGACATCACTAAAACAGTGAACGAGAAATAAAAAATTTCAGAGCTGTGCTTTGGTCAGAGTGACGCCATGATAAATCGTATTCCGTTGACGTGTGGAAAACATGGCAAAGAAAACGTTCAAAACTAGACCTTAAACTTACACGTAATTAAAATGATAATGGTAATTATCGATTCCCGAATCTTAAAAAAAAATCTGTCTGTTCAACCACACGATTTAATTCGTCATACAAACACAAATAAGGAGGGCACGGCATTTTCTTTGTTTGAAATCCTACCCACACCTGTCGGACAACACTTGCTTATAATCATCACACAAACAATTTAACAATGCACAGCAAACTGTTGATTTCAATATGTGTGAACGTCTGTATACACTATGTCACAGTAGTTCTGAAATGAGTCCACATGAACGTTAAGTTAAATATTCTCTTCTCTTAGGCCTATAACTGAAACATACAGTGTAACAAACTGACAGTACAACCTGTTACATTGAGTGCTACTTTCTCTCCATGGCTGAGTATGATAACACCCAAAGCCGAAAACCAACAGAACTATGACATTTTACGTAGTTTTTTTTTCAATGACACATTCACATAGACATCTCTAAACATGTGAACGAAGAAAAAATTCAGAGCCATGCGTTTGGACAGGGCGACGCCATGATGAATCGTGTATCGTTAGCGTGGAAAACATGGCAAAGAAAACTGTCAAAATCAGACCTTAAACAAACTTGTACAAACAAATCGAATGGTCACTATCATTTCCCGACACTTAACAAATCTTTCTGCTCAATCACACGGTTTGATCTTCGTCTTCCATAGACAAAAACGAAGAGTGGAAATTTAGTAAGATTAAAGAGGGACCGGGACAATGGCTGGCTGTCTCCCAAGCTGTGTTTTGTGGTGGTCAGAAATCTGCTTCAAACTTCACACACACAACCATCAGAGACAAACAACTGGTTGAAATGTAGAGATGAGAATCCCAGGAACATGTTCCTAACATAAAATGACAGGTTTTATACAGAATTCTTGGAGAGATAAACCATTATGTTCATTGAACTCGTTTCAACAAGTTCCAAACAACACTTTAATCGACAAAATTCTTTTTATCAAGAACAAACTATGCAAAACAAAATATACCAAAACGTTGCTTATTGATCAACAATTGTATTGATATGCAATATGTGGCTGTCCTGTGTGTTGTGTTCAAACTAGAAGCTCTGAAACAAACGTCAACAAACACAAATTGGCCGTGTGGAGGCTTGGCGAGCGCCGTTTCGCGTGCGGTCTCGCGCTGCTGGCTTTGCGGCTCGGTAGTGCTCAATAAAAGGGGTGAGGGCTGTGGCAAACGTCATTCACATCGCCGACTCCGAAGCGTGCACAACACCTTGCGGTCTTGCTCCTCGTCGTTGTTGTCCTGCTGTTATAACCCTGCACCATGTCTGACGCTGCTCCCGCTCAGGTAAAGAAGGCCGCCAAGCCCAGGAAGCCTGTACTGCACCCCAAGTACAACGTCATGATCGCCGCTGCCGTCAGCTCCTTGAAGGAACGGGGTGGTTCCTCCCGCCAGGCCATCCTCAAGTACATCATGGCCAACTACAAGGTGGGCATGGAGGTGACCAAGATCAACGCCCGTCTGAAAACCGCCCTGAAGGCTGGGGTCAAGGCCGGCACCCTCAAGCAGGCCA
>JADBJO010033086.1:12500-14969 GCA_016801955.1 Conus betulinus
TCGCCATGCCTCCACACGGCCAATTTGTGTTTGTTGACGTTTGTTTCAGAGCTTCCAGTTTGAAAACAACACACAGGACAGCAACATATTGCATATCAATAGAATTGTTGATCAATAAGCAACGTTTTGGTATATTTTGTTTCGCATAGTTTGATCCTGTTAAAAGAAAATTTGTCAATTAAGGCGTTGTTTGAGACCTGCTGAAACGAGTTCAATGAACATAATTGTTTATTTCTCCAAGAATTCTGGATAAACCTGTCAAATTATGCAAAGAACATTTCCCTTGAATCTTCGTCTCTACTTTTTTCAACCAGTTGTTTTGTCTGATGGTTGTGTGTGTGAAGTTTGAAGCAGTTTTCTGACCACCACAAAACACAGCTTGGGAGACGGACAGCATTTTCCCGGTCCCTCTTTAATCTTACTAAATTTCCATTCTTCGTTTTTGGCTATGTATGACGAAGATCAAATCGTGTGATTTGAGTAGAAAGATTTGTTAACTTTCGAGAAATGATAGTGACCATTCGCTTTATTTGTACAAGTGTGTTAAAGGTCTGATTTTGACAGTTTTCTTTGCCATGTTTTCCACGCTAACGATACACGATTCATCATGGCGTCCCCCTGTCCAAACTCATAGCTCTGACATTTTTTTTTTTTTTCCCGTTCACATGTTTAGTGATGTCTATATGAATGTGTCACTGAACAAAACATACGTAAAATGTCATAGTTCTGTTGGTTTTCAGCATTGGGTGTTATCATACTCAGCCATGGGAGAGAAAGTAGCACTCAATGTAACAAGCTGTACTGTCTGTTACACAGTACGCCTATGTGTTAGTTATAGACCTGCGAGTGGAGAATATTTAACGTTCATTTGGACTCTTTGAGAACTTGTATGACACAGTGCAGACAAACGTTTACACGTATTTAAATCAATAGTTTGCTGTGTATTGTTAAATTGTTTGTGTGATGATTATAGCAAGTGTTGTCCGACAGGTGTGGGTAAGATTTCAAAGTTTAAAAAAAGCCCCCTGCCTTCGTCTTTGTATGACAAAGATCAAATCGTGTGATTGAACAGAAAGATTTGTGAAGATTCGGGAAATGATCATTACCATTAGTTTTATTACTACGTGTAAAGTTAAGGTCTGGTTTTGAAAGTTTTCATTACCATGTATTCAACGTCAACAGTACACGTTTCATCATGGCGTCTCTCTGTCCAAACGCACAGCTCTGATTTGTTGTCATTTCTCATTCACATGTTTAGTGCTGTCTGTGTGAATGTGTCATTGAACCAAAGATGCATAAAACCATTAAATGTCATAATGTTGTTGGTTTTGAGCAGTATGGGTGGGGTGATATTATATTCAAAAGGGATCAGAGAAAACAGCATTTGAATGTGACGATCGCATTATACAGCCAGTGTATTACACAGTGAGTATGTTTTTACTCGCAGGCCTACGAGGGGGGGTGGAGGATATTTGGCGTTGATGTGGACTTATTTGAACACTAGGAGATAGAGATGCACACATATTTAGATCAACAATCTGCAGTGTACTTGCAAATCATTGGTGTGATAGTTGTAACGTAACAACTGTTGTTGTGCGACAGGTGTGGGCGGGATTTCGAACCAAAAAGGCGGTCACCTGCTATTCCAAGACCTGCAACAGGCACAGAGACCATCATTGAGAATCTGTCATATTAATGTCAGTGTTTTCTGTTTGTTGGTGAAAAGAAACATAGATATTTGTGTTCATTGTTAAGGAATGTGTTCGTGCCTGACAGTGGTGTCAGAGGGAGGGAAAGAAAGGGGAGGGAGGGGGGAAATCTGGGTCAGCGGATCAAATATGGCGGGTTTCGTTCTGTGTTGGTCCCAAGACGTCACGCCTCTCACAGTGTGTGTGTGTGTGTGTGTGTGTGTGTGTGTGTGTGTGTTGTGTGTGTGTGTGTGTGTGTGTGTGTGTGTGTGTGTGTGAAGGGGGAGGGGGGGAAGAGGGGAGGGGGTGCGTGCGCGCGCGCGCATGTGTTTGTGTGTGTGTGGTCATTGTATATAGTCAGTTAAAATGGACATGTATTTTTTTTTAAATAACAACCTTGATACACTTTTTTTTAAAATCCCGCCATCTCACACACACACACACACACACACACACACACACACACACACACACACACACACACACACCACACGCACGCACGCACGCACGCACACACACACACACACACACACACACACACACACACACACACACACACACACACACACACACACACACACACACACTGTGACATAGACCTACGTACATGCAACGCATGTTAGTACGAATGGCACATGCGACTGCACGCTCTGCATATACAAGCACACAACACCACACTCTCCTCTCTCTCTCGTCTCCTCTCTCTCCCGCCCCTCTCTCTCTCTCTCACACACCACACACAACACACACACCGCACACACTACACCCAACACTACACACC
>JADBJO010033087.1:0-14966 GCA_016801955.1 Conus betulinus
GACTGGTCATGCCAGTGTCAAATTTATTGTATAGAAGTGTTTGTGGCCAGTTTTACCGGTGTTTTCAAATTTTTAATGCAGAAAACGTCCGAGGCGATCGTGCGTGCACGGGTTAGCAATATGAAACTGTGCTGGCCACTGAACTTTGTTCGGACTGCTTGTCTCTTTTTCACCATTTTGACAGTGTCGTGTGCTTTCATCGACAGTGATCAGAAGTCGGTCACGTCATCTGTCACTCAGGACAATTGCCGGACCGCCCCCTCCAATCTTTCTTCAACCAAGTGCTTCTCTCAACTCTACTGGCTACATATGCTAGCCACCAGTCTCACATTTACAGTGCGGAAACAAGTCCCATTGTCTTTTCACACTAGAGAGAGCGTGTCCTACGAGACAAAGAGGGGTCCTAATGGAACTCTTGCCATTTGCTTCATAGTTTTCTTGTCTGCATTTCTCTTGCAATGTGGCGACATTGAATCAAATCCTGGACCAGCTACGAGTGCTGAGGGGAATGAGTATACTGATCACACAATGGCAGTACATGTTCATCCCTCCCCCCCCAAACCCTACTCTATATTTTACCCCAATGACTCAACCCTACCATTTGTCTGTTCCTCCTCCTCACCCTTTCCCTCCTGTCCCTGCAGGTTCCCTGCTCCCTTTTCTACCTGACATGCGATGGATGCAAAGCATTTTGAACCACCTCAGCAATTCAATGGACTGCTTGGTGGACAACATGAAGAAGCAACTGCAGGAGGTGAATCAGACACAGTTAGCTCTTACGAAAGTGATTGACAATCTGAGGGAATGCTGTCAAACTTTAACGACTGAGAACGACCTGCCTAAGGCAGATGCTGACTGGGAATATGGCAAATGTAAACAGCTGGAACAAGAAAACCAGCAACTCTATAATGAGCAGAGGCCCTCTTCTGACACAGCAAACAGTCTGAATGAAGAAGTGGGAAAAACTGAAGGCCCACTCCAAAAGCAACAATGTCCGTTCCTTCAGCATCTACGAGAGCTCTCATGAAGATAAAAAGACGTGCTGCGAAAAAGTCGTCAAGCTTTTGAATAGGCTTTATACAAACAAAACATGGACTATTGCTGACACAGAGTGTGCCTACCCACTTGGCCAGAGGCAACACAATCAAAAACCATCCACGCGTTCTCCTGGTTGGTCTCCACACTTTCCCTGACAAACTCATCCTTCTGGAAGACATGGGGAAAAGAAAACAGATGGCAGATGAACTTGGTGTCCGTATTGCCTCTGATCTGACCACCCAACAACACAGAGCAATACAGCAACACATGCTGAATGGGAGACATGCGTATTTCCACAATGGACGTCTGCAGATCAGAAGTCGTCATCCTGGTGGACCAGGCCATCAGAGATGGCCCACAGGACTGACTTGTCTGTATGACCCAAGCATTAGGTCATACCTGCGTACGTTTGATTTTGTCTTTCTTTCTAAAATTTTCTCTGCAAAATTTCCAAATTTTCTTTTGTCTTTCTTTCTAAAATTTTCTCTTCAAAATTTTCATTTTTTTTTTTCTCAGATAATAACGTCTTTCTTTCACCTCCAGTCAGACTGCCAAGCTCTGTTACAGCAAGACTGTCTGGAGGTGTTGCAATGCTTGTAAGAAAACGGTTGAAAAATATTATATCTCTGATTCATGTGGAGTTTGGCAACTGTATCGTACTTAAATTGTGCAAGACACATACAGGTTTAAAGACAGACTGTATCTTGCTTGGTATGTATTTGCCTCTATCTCAGACTACGTATTATAATGATATTGATGTTTACAGTGGCGTGTCTTTGCTTGAACAATGTCAGTTAGATACCTTTGAAAATACTGGTGATCTTCCTGTTTTGATATGTAGTGACTTGGACGCAAGAACTGGTGGGAAAACATGGGCGAGATGTTCTGCTTTTCGACATCGATCCTGATTTTTTTTTTTTTTTTTCACGATTTTCTCCATATACGGTCATCTAAAGATTCCACTGTTAACCAGTTCGGAAAATATTCACTGGACGTTTGTGACCAATTTAATTTTGTAATATTGAATGGTTTGTTATCTGGTGATGAACGGGGACTTTACTTACATAGCTCACAATGGAGCAAATATCATTTACTATATTATTCTGTCTAGATGTATCCTGGACCTTGGACTCAGCATTTATGTTTCTCCTAGAGTGGAATCCAAACATATGCCTATTGAATTGAAACTAACTTATATCCACCAAATAAAACTGTTCTGAGTTCTAGCAGACAAACAATAGTAAAATATATTTAGAATGTTGAGAACAAATCCGAGTTTAAATCCAAGTTTTACTCAAAAAGTATTCCCACTGATGGTAAGCGCATTCGGCTTGATTGACATCAATATCAATGATGCCTTGATAAAATTTAATGAAGCTATGCATAAAGCAGGCTCAGTTATGCAAAAACAGATCACGTTGGGCGACAAAAAATAATAATGCATGGTTTGATGGTGAATGTTGGATCAAACGTCGTTTTCTGAGACAAACTCTACGGAAGTTCGAAACATCTCAAAAGTCGCCAGAAAAGGCTAAGGAAGACAGAATACAATACATAA
Source organism: Conus betulinus (assembly GCA_016801955.1). Taxonomy (NCBI): domain Eukaryota; kingdom Metazoa; phylum Mollusca; class Gastropoda; order Neogastropoda; family Conidae; genus Conus; species Conus betulinus. Next base: position 2,597 of record JADBJO010033087.1, read on the forward strand.
ATAAATGGGAAGAATATAACATGTTCTTGCAGAGAAAAAAGAGAAACACAGAGAAAAAGTTCTTAAAGCACTTCACTCAAGTTCTAAAGAACCAAGCATTTTTTTTGAAAATGGTCAGATCTTTAACGAAGAAAGAATTCACACAAAGCAGCATTACTCCAGATCTGTGGTATAAACACTTTAGGGGTTTGTTTTCTTCCAGTGTCAATGATCACAATTTGGAGGAAAACCACGTGGGCGTGGATACAAATGATGGTGGTTCTGTAGTGGTTGAAAATCTAAATTGTGATATTACAGAAGTCGAAATACTTGTCGAGATTGTCAACAGCTATACATACATGTCAATTAATAAATTAATCAATCCAACAATCAATCAATCAATCGATTGATTAATTGATCGATTGGTTGATTGGTTGATTTTATCGATTGATTGATTGATTGATTATCGGTTGATTAATTAATTAAGTCATTAATTCATCCATCCATCCTGAGGGTCTGAGGGATTGTCCTGGAGTATTCCACTGACAACATATTATATTCATGTGGAAAATGATCACTATACTTAAACTCTCTGTGAAAGACCTTTTAGGAGGTGAACAATTCATTGACAACAGTTGTTTTAATTCCACATATTTTTATTGTTGGTAGTAAGCAGATGTGGGAAGGACATGGATTCTCTGAACAATTTCAGACATGTGGTGTCATCTAGAGAACCCACATCTGGACTAGTGGTCCGATCATCCCAGAATACCAAGCATATCCCATCTGTGCCACCTCAGTTGCTCTACTGTCTGGCATTCACTGTGGCTTCCCACTGTCACAGAGTGGGTTAACTGAGTTAATCTAATCTAGATCTATTTGCAAAGCAAAGCAACTGCAGGCGGAAATCTACACAAATTTGAAACATTGTTGCAACAGCTCCGTCCCAAAACGTTGACAAACGAATCACAAGACAAAACATGACGTGTTTCGAACTCTTAGGTCTTTTTCAGGCAAAATACACAAACTCGGGACGCTGGAAATGAACGCGCAATCACATATCTTCACCCAATTTGGCGCAAGATTGGCGTTTAACGAAAACAGTTTGAACACGTGCATTCTATAACTGTCATCTTTCAACAAATTCAGCTTCAAATTCGATGGTGCTTGTTGAAATTATCTAAATGCTCCGCATCTTGTGAACATTAGCCAATTAAAGTTTGTGACATTGACAATTATTAGTTCGAACTTTCCTTTTTCTCTGAATTCATCTCTAACAATACATTATTTACATTGCTTTGTTTCACACATGGCACCCGTTTCATTCCGTATCTTTCAGTCGCAGCCATGGCACTAGCAATCCACAAGGAGAGTAAACGCCAAGTCGTCATCAGGCACCCAACCAGAGGAGACACTGCACTGCTGTCGAAGCTTTTTGGTTGGTGGTCAGAAGTGTCTGCCTTGATTGTAACGTTGTGTGAATCAGCTTGCGCGCACCATAGATATTTCTTTCGTTCTTTAACTTTTACTTGCAAGGCGCACTCGTATTCTTCTCATCGTAGGCGAGGCGATTGTGTGGACGTAATTTTCTTTCTTTTTTCCTTGTTTTTTTCTTTCGTTCTGCATCGTGTTGTTCCGAATCTAGAACTTAAGAACTCTTTCACCATAGTGACTGCTTAAAACTAACCTGCTGCCAGACTGTTGCAATCATCGAAAAGAATCAGTATCATATCATGCTTTCTTGCCAGCTTTGTTTGGATATCAATCTGTATGTTCGCACCTGTAAATACAATCGTTAAACTTATAAACATAAATGAAAACTATTTTGTTCTATCAACGTGACGTAAGTTACTGTATCTAAATCAACATATTTCGTCCTATTGAGAGCTGTTGCATATACCTGGAACAGTTTAGAGATTTGCGATCAGACATCAAGACCTAGTTACTGGTGCTGTTAGTATTTCCCTAGTTTTACATATATATCCATACTTGGTATCAAAACTAAAAAGTTATAAATCTAATTGTCAATTTCTGGGAACCTGCTTGAACCGTGATGTCACGCCAAAAGGTATGAGATTGTTTTCCCCTTCTCTGCTCTTTCCCCAAATGGCAACTTTAACACAGAAAATACAGACTCTGCAGAGGTCAGCAAAGAGTCTTGATCTGCCTCCCTTTTCCTAAGGTGTCTGCCATTCCTAAAACAGCAACAACAACAACCACCATTGCATAACAACAACAGCAACAACAGCATGAAAATAGCAATTCATCCTTGTTCACTTTTGTCTGCAAACGAAGGCGCAAACAGAAACGTTGAAAATGTATAAAACAGTCCAGTAGATTTACCTTCTGAATTAATCCAAATAAAGGACAAGTACAAACAGAAGCAGAATTTTAGAACAAAAAGAGAGAGAGAGAGAGAGAGAGAGAGAGAGAGAAAAGACTACTTTACCATCGTTCCAAAGGCACTTTGTTAGACTGGTTTATATACTAAGGCTGAATTCTTGGAACACTAAATATTCTCATGGCATACTTGTGTCTGCAGAGAAAACATTTCTGTGTATCATCTTTCGTTGGTCAGTATTGACCTCGCTATATCAGGAGAAAAGTATTTAGATGAATGAGTTTGATAATGTCAATACTGTTTTATATGTTTCATATGTTGTTGAAATTGCCATGACTATTTTGGAGTCACAGGGTGCAATGTTTTCATAAAGATCAACAGTTTTGTTTACCACCAGGGTATTTCCCTTATGTAAATATGCATATATCAGATGTGGGTTTGAAAGTACTAACATGAATGATAATTGAAGTTTGGAGGTTTCTTTTTCCCTGTTTTTCTTTTCCTTTCTCCTATGTAGGTGTCTAATACCATCTGGCGATTAAAAGACATTCAACAAACACTAAAGTGAACTGAATTGATCACTTTTGTTAACTTACTAAAATTCTCGTAACATTATTACTCAGCACAAACTATCTCAAAGCAATGCTTGCAGCTCTACCGAAGTCTGCTTTCTCACAATCAATGTCTACTACACAAATACTGCAGAGCACTGACTTGAGTCAATTTGCATACTCATCCTCACGCACTCCACCTGAGTAACTTAAACTTCATACTTCTCATGGCCCAGCGTTTCTCTTCCTCATCACTAAAGTGACACCAAACACCCAAACCTCATTGTATACACTTGGGGACGTGTTTGTCGATGTGATCCCTTTCCCATCAATTTGCATCTGTACAGTTCCATTCTACCTCATTACAGCCCTTTCAAGTTGAATTTGTCTCGCCAGATTTAATTCGTTAATTTTTTCCTGCCATCATGAACAATCCATAGCCGGAATGATGGGTTCCATCACCTATATTTCTTGCACGCTGGACACATCAGTGCTTTCCTCCCAAGCCCACATCACTGCACAGTGTCGTAAACGTCTACTTAAATGTAGCACTACCAGCATTTTTTGGAAGGGGTTGGGGAGGGGAGGAAGCCTGCCTATGCAAACTTGGATTCTCAACACTTGAACTGGAAACGTGAAGATTAAATGCATACAACTTAATGCAGCCAGAACCTAAATATGCCGATATGACAGAACATCCATCGACGCCTATTCTCCTGAATGTCCCTCCCTTTAGTGTTGTCTGCTTGCATTTGAAAACATAGCTTGTAACTGAATGTCCTGTTGAATTCATGGCTGGTGTTGAAATAACTATGAAATTATTGTGGTGCAGGATATATACAGTCGCCAGGATTTGATGGGCCACCTTCATGTTCACAAATAGTACAGAGCTGTATTACTCTTACCAGACCACCTGACCACATCATCTTCCTGAGCCCTGTCAGATGGAAGAAAGATGATGGCCGGAGATCTATCAAGACTTTCCTTGGTCCATGTGGCTCGAGGCAGTGTTGTCTGACACAGCCACAAACACACTCTTACCCTTTGTTACTTTTTCCTGATGACTTTGGTGATGAAGCAAGCAATGAATCCCATGTCTCTTTGTTTACTTACGAAACTATACTGTTTTTACAGCCCGTGTATTACTGTCCATTTAAACTACGCTTCTCTTTCCTGGTAGAGAACTGGAAACCTCGTCGAGTGCCAGGGCTCAACCTGTGGAATTGTTCTCAGTCGGTATGGCCCGACCTGTATAGACATTTTCCATGTGATTTCAAACCTCAGTGTGCGGAACAGGAAGATGAGAGTACCATTGTCCCTACACCTCTGACAGGTGTGGACCAGGCAAGGTGAGGCAGAAACAACATTCTGTGTGCGACAGTCTTTTTTAACGTTTTTCTTTCTTTACTCATTCCCTCTTCCATTCCACAGTTCCTTCTTTCTCTTCTCCATTCTTCCATCAATATGATATTTCTCTTTGCTGTACATTTCCAGATGCAAATTACTACACGTTGTTTTGTTATTAATCATATTTATGCATGTTGGAAAATATTGTAGGAAATAAACGGTGAAACATATAAGAAATGATTTGTTTTCATATAAATGTGTTTGATAGTTCAATGTATGTCGAGGAAAGTTCACCCCCCCCCCTTTACACACACACACACACACACACACACACACACACAACACACACACACACAAATCCAAGTGAAACTAAAAAACCCATCCACCCAGCAATCCAAGGTATCAGTATGGATAATTATAATCTACGCATTCACTAAGCACAATTCTCTCGGTTCTTACAAACTACAAGCACATGATGACAAACAAACACACTGCTTACTCCACTCACACCCCCACCCCACCCCATCCCCATCCACCCCCCCCCCCCCCCCCCCCCCCACACACACACACTTTTTTCTTCCGATTTAATGATACTTTAATAATATACACGTACAACTTGTAATAATGAAGTACTATTTTCGCCATGTGGTACCACGTGATAGCTGTTGTACACGATACATAACATAATATTATTTCACTGCAATCATGCTTCGAAATACAGATTTATATAGACTTAAACATTTCCTAGCTGAGTACACACCAGCACTGAAATCCCATCCATCTTTGTCTTCCTATTTCTTCAACAATCAATATAAAGTTTATTATAGGCTCTTGAACCCGCTACCAATATGACATCACTACACCACAGCCGCGCCCCACCGACCAACCAACAAGTCAGCCTACCAGCTAAGTTACCAACTGGCCAATGGGACCTCGCCACGACATTGCGATGCAAGACAAGCAGTGGTCTACATGTTACAATCAACATTCAATGATATTAAATACCATATGAAATTATCCACACATCCTAAACAAATCATGTCATATGTCATATCCACATATTAAATCCAGGTGTCTTAAGATTTTTATTATCAGTTCCTTAATTGATTAAACTAGTGTTACATTTTAGAAGATTCACTTCTACAGTTGCAATGCATTTTTCAAGATTATATCTTCTCTTTTGTATTTTGAGAAATACTGTTATTGAAGGCTTACATTTGTTTATTTTACAGCTAAAAATGTAGTGTTTGGCTATCAGTATTATAAGATCGACTGTTGTATCAGTTGTCAAACTGTCATCTGCTCCAAACATTATCGCGTTTTTCAGTTAGAGACGATTATTCGCTATTAAACACTTTCCTTTTATCGATTCTTGGATTGATTTCCATAATTCATTGACATGCATGCGTCACCATGACATATGTTCAGTGCTGTCTTTTTCCTCCTTTACAGAAACTACAGTTATAACTTTCTACTATTCCAGTTTGTTTTGGAACTACATTGTCACGCCACCAGTCTAGCTCAGATTATCTAGGGGTTCTAGCTGGCGCAACACTACTTCAATTAAGTTTGCTTGCCTCAACCTGGCAACTGTACTAATAGCCAACTTTTCCACATTAACCAACAACACGGTTCATCTTGTCAACAAATACAACAACAAATAAAACAAAACCGAACAAAATAGACCAGCCTGATTAACAAATTCAACATTTTTTTTTCAGATAACTTCTTTTCCTCATTTTTTTAAAAAATTACAACTACCTCCACACATACCTCAACTCTAAACTCTAGTAATAATCACCCCCCCAGTGTCCTTTATTTTCAAGTCCAACTGACAACCTAGATCAGAGCCTCTGCTTCAGGCTCACTCATCACAGCCACCAGCATATTGGGTTGGGGGAAGTCTAAATAGTTGTATACATGTCCCTCAAGTAGAATGGAGTGTCCAGAGCTGTCTCAGCCCAGTCCCTCAGATACCCTGGTAGCCAACTGCTGACAATAAACTGTCTCTGCTCAGCTGCCAGCCAAAAGGCGAAGTCAAGAAGTCCTGGCTGCAGGGCTTCCAGTCCAGAGAGCAGTCCTCCCCCAAACTCGCAGAAACAGTCACTCCAAGTCCCGCTGGATCTGGACAAGAGTATCTTGGTTTACCCCTCTTGTCACAGAATCCCCCCCCCCCCCCCCCCTCCCCCGTGTCAGAGTCTCAACTCGGTGGCTCAGACAGAAACCAAATGCACAGGGAATGTTCTCTCCCACACAAACAAAATAAATTTACAAAATGCCTCAAAATAATTCACATTTTATTTCTATACTCCAACCCCTCCTTCCATCAATAAACACTAGCCAAACTTAACTATACCAAGGCAAATTATACTTCAGCACCTATATTTCCTCACTCAATCCAAAAATTCACATACTAGCAACAAAAAAAAAAACCAAAAAAAAACACCTTCCCTTACCAGTCTCTCCCAAGAAACATAACACCTCCACAAAACGTGTCCCACTTAGTCTCGGAATCTCGGCACTGAACAACCAACAGTGCTCCAGACACCAGATTCCACACCCTGACTAAATCCAACATGGACCAACATCCACTTGCACATTCAAACAACAGCTCTGTCAGACTGAGAGTGCCCCCAAACCCTCTGACTCAAGTAGTCATTCCAAATGACTAAACCGTCTCCTAAGAGAATAGGGGAAATATCAATTTACTTAAGTAACAAAACGTTATTCTCAAATGAAATAATCCTTTCAACACACAAGTTGTCCCCCCTATGCAAAATATCATAATGGGACATGCCAACCAACATTTGTCCTACATCACAAGTCCACACTAACCAATAAAAACTAACAATTTATAACTAACCAAACAACACGAACATACATTCAACAACTCAAATAATCTAAAACAATCATTCACTAACCACAACCTAAAAATTGACAGTCATCAAAAAAAAAAAAAATCTTTTTAATCAACAATCAACAGTCGACGGGTCATGTGACAATCGAGGATTTGATCAAGGGAAATAAACGTGACTCAGAAGCCCCTCAGCCCAGAAAGAGTTGCTTCCCATAAACCATTTTCTTCATGACAATTTGCATCTTGCTCAAGAAACAGTTTCATTCAGTAACCTGGCAAAAAGTCCCCTGGCTCACCACCTAATTTACCTGACTCAGGAAATCAGCTCCAACATTCTCTTTTCCAAGAATCATTTGGACCATGAAAGAATATGGTTGCAACAACAAAGTCCATCTCATCAGCCAGCTATTAGTATTGTTGGCTTTCTGCAGAAAAGCCAGAGGTTGGTGGTCAGTTTACAGGTAGAAATGCTTCCCATACAGGTAGGGTTCAAACTTTTCCACAGCCCACACCACTGCTAGACACTCCAGCTCTACAGTGTGGCATAATTCCTTTCAACTGGGACCAGCTTCTGACTGGCATAATGCACTGGTTGCCACAACCCTTCCCCTTCCTGGAGTAGGACTGCCCCAAGCCCCTTGGGTCAAACATCAGTTCGCAACACGAAATGTGCCCCCGGATCAGGAAGTTGGACAACTGGTTCACCACAAAGCCAGTCTTTCAGAGTCCTGAAAAGCCTTTTTCACAGCTCTCACTCCACTGGACATGGTTTGGACAACCTTTCTTTGTAAGATCAGCAGAGGAGCAGCCAGTCTAGAAAAAAAAATGGCACAAATCTCCGGTAGTACCCTGCCAGCCCTAGAAAGGAATGCACTCACTTCTTCGTAGAAGGCCTAGGAGCTTCACTAATCTTTCCATCTTCTCTTCCATGGGACGCGTCCCCCCACCACCCCCTCCCCACCCCACACAGTGCCCATGAAACTCCAGCTCCCCAAAGCTGATGAAACACTTGGAAGGTCGGTCTGACAAGTTCACCTTATCCAGCCTTCTGAACAGGCCCCTAGAGCTTCCACATGCTGCTGTCATGTTTCCGTGGCAATGATGATATCATCCGGGGAATTGTGTACGTCTTTCCGCTCCAATGGATTCAACAGCCATCTCATCATTCAGCTGAAGACAGCCACTGCATTCTGAAGGCCAAAAGGCATCATCACGGCCTCTGGAACTGTCCAAGTGGGGAAGAGAACGCCATCTTTGTTTTATCTTCATCCTGATCTGCACTTGCCCGTACCCTTTCAACAAGTCTACTTTTGACAAGAACTTTGCCTTGCTGAGGCGACTGAACAGATATTCAGTATCTGGTAAAGGCTCTCCATCGAACTCCGTCACCTGGTTCAACTTCCGATAATCAACACAAAAACGGACTGACCCATCCTTTTTGGCCACCAACACAACTGGCGAGCTGTAAAGCGAGCTTGCTGGGTCGATAACGCCCCAACCTAAGCATGCCCTCCACCTCTTTCTGTACCACAGCTTGTTTAACATGAGGGAGAGGGTATTGTTTGACCCTTACTGGTATAGCCTCATTCATTGGCAACTCGCATTCCGCCAGCTCTGTGCGCAAGGAAAGATCAGTCATCACTCTGGGTTTGCTTTTCAGAATCTGTAAAGCCAGTTCACGTTGTTAGTCTGACAAAGCAGGTCCAAAATACACATCAACCGCAGATTCTTCACTGCACAGTGGACACAACGGAATCCCTCAGCCTTCCCCGCAAGAACCTTCCCCCATCACTACTGCAACCGGGCAGTAGAACAAGAACCCTCCTTTTTTTCTCTTATGGTACTGTTTCAATAGGTTGACATGATAGAGTCTCACCTTGCCACCCACATTCACTCTGTAATCAGCCTCATCAACCTTTTTTGACCACTTCGAACAGCCCTTGCCAGCTCACTTGAAGCTTGTTGTGTTTGGCTGACAACAACAAAACCTTGCTTCCTGTTTGGAATGAGCGTGGCTGTGCCTTTGGATTGAAATATTTGGCATAACGGTCTGATGCCTTTTCCAGTTCTGTCGCGCCACTGCACAAGTCTCTTCCAGCCGGTTTCTAAGATCGACCATGTACTGTACCGTGGTCTTCATTCTTCTGATGGCTCCTCATCAGTCCATGCCTGCTTCAAAACAGCAAGGGGACCCCGAACTGTCTGCCTATACATAAGTTAAACGGGCAAAACCCCCAGACTCTCCTGTGTGTGCTTCTCGATAAGCAAACTAGAGGGCAGGCAACAATATGTCCCAGAGTCTGGGCTGTTTCTGCCACAGCTTCTTCAGCATGGACTTGAGAGTGCCATCGAAGCGCTCTACCAACCTGGTGCACTGGGCATCGTAGGGAGTGGTGGTCAGGCCCTTGATGACATCAGTCTGTTTACCTGGGCCATGACTTCACTGGTAAATTGAGTTCCTCTATCAGTCAACACCTCAGAAGGAATGCCTACCCATGACCAGACCCCAAACAAAGCTTCTGCAACCCTCTCAGCTTTAATGTTCTTCAGTCGTACTGCTTCAGGGTATCGAGTGGCATAGTCAACCACTGTCAGCACGTAGTCATTTCCGCTTTCCGATGCTGCTGGATCGGACCCACCAAATCAATAGGGACCCAATGAAATGGAGTGTCAATGAGTGGCATTTGCACCAAGGGAACCGTCTTGGTTCGACCTCTCGATGACATTTTCTGGCACAGATCACATGACAGACAAAAGCGCCGAACATCTGAACAGATCCCTGGCCAGAAGAAGTGTTGCCACATTCTCTCAAGAGTCTTTTTTGTCCCCAAATGGCTTCCCATCAAAGATTCATGTGACAACCTCAAGAGCATCCGCCTAATTTTTACTGGGACCACCATCTGTGTGTAAGTCCCTTCCTTGTTAGTATACTGGTGGTACAGGGTGCCTTTCAGCACCGGAAATTTCACACAGCCAGTCTTGCCTGCCTGTCGGGACTTTCCTCTTCCACGAACAAGCGAAATCTGTTGAGGGTTTCATCTTCTGCCTGAGCTGTTTTCAGTTCACTAGGTGTAATCCGCCCCACCTCTTCCGTTGTGGGCTCGAGAGGTTTGAACCTCCTCTCCCTGGCTTGTTGTGCCCGTGTCACAACACACACACCCACTGTGTTCAACAGCTTTGTAGACAGGAACGTCCCTGTGAATACCATCCTTCCCTACCGCTGTATTTCCTATCAGCAAGTCAACAATGGGATCTTTCATCAGAATGGCCTTTGTAGTCCCTGAATACAAAGGACACTGGATATTCCCCCAAACTAGGGGTAACTTCTCACTCCCTGGAACCTGCCAGAGTAACCTTTTTTTCAGAGAGATTTTCTCCTGTGTGGGTGTACCCTGTGGGACTCAACGATCTGTATTCGTGAACGGTTCTGCTTGCCGTGTGAAGACTGTGACTTGGGCTTTTTGCAGAAAGCTGTGTGGACTATGTCTGTTGGGACACTACTGACGGTGCCAGGGAGGTCTGAAAAAAGTGTCAGGTTTGAGAGTGACGGCTGAAGCTCCCTTTGATGTTGCACTTGCTGGTAGTGACATGTGTTGATTTTTGTGTCTGTTAATGTATATTATGGTAATAAGTGTTAGTGGTATTTTGATGGTTTAGGCAGCACATAAAAGGTGAAAAAAAATAATTAACTTGTGTGTTGCCTGACTGTCCATGTTCGTGTTGTGTGTTGTGTGTGTAAGAAATAACCGTTACACGCATCCAAACTTTTAAAAGTGAAAATCAGACAGTAACTCACACAGCACCACACAATCCGTAACACACACACACACACACAAACACACACACACACACACACACACACACACACACACACACACACACACACACACACACACACACACACAACTCTCTCTCTCTCTCTCTCTCTATCTCTCTGTCTCTTTCTCACTCTCTCGGCATGAATTATAAATGAATTAGCTATTGAGTTATCAAAAGGAGGAAAGCATGGAATACAGATGATCCCAGGAGCTCTTGAAATGTTTTTGATGCTGTTTGCCGACGATGCTATTCTTCTCTCAGATATTGTTGTTGGCTTACAAAATCAGTTGAATATTCTAAAACAGGAAGCTGATAGGCTTACTTTGAGTGTGAATTTGGATAAAACGAATGTAATGGTTTTTCGAAAGGGAGGATATCTTTCTATTCATTCATGGTGGTATGGCAATATGGAAGTAAAGGTTACAAATTCCTATAAGTATCTTGGAGTATGTTTTACCACTAAGCTCAGTTTAAATACAGTTTGGACAGAGGCATGTAGAAAGGGGAAGAAGGGAGTCACTGAAATTCTCAGAGCTATGAAAGAGTCCTCAGAAGAGAAGCCCCCTTCAAGCGAGTGTTTCGGCCCTTATCTCCTGACACTCTAGGGGGGTTTGGGCCACACCCGGTTCATGACTCCGGATGTCCCTCTGCTGCCCCCTTTTTTTCCCATCTTGGGATGAGCCATGACTGGGATTCGAACCCATGCCCTTCTGGACATGCTCATTTCCACTTAATGACTCGCGCACTAACCACTGAGCCACAGGACACCTGATATTTGTAGGAAAGGTAAGCCTTATGAAGTTCACTTTTGTTCCTCCTTGACCAGATCCAACTTGAACACCTCTCTGCCGCTTCTGCCATTGCTTTCAGGGCTTTGTTTTTTCCCTCCCTGCAACTGAGAGCTGTTTCATGAGGCTGTATGCAGACGTTCCCACAACCCCCCTAGTTTCAATTTCTGCAGTGAGGACTTTGACCTGATAGCCTTCTCTCCTCAGGCTGTTTGCCAGATCAGCATACTTTTCAGTCTTGTAGATCTGAGCTGCCTCCATTCTGTTTTCATATGGCACCGTGAGCTCGATCATGATCAGCTGCTTGGTTGACTGAGAGTGGACTACTATGTCTGGTCTCATGCCACTCTTGCTGATAATCTCTGGGTGACTATTCCATTCTGGGAGGTCTGCTGTGCACTCCCAGTCATCTGCCCCATCCAGCAGACTCTGCCTGCATGTTCCGAGTGGCACTGTTGTTCTTGGCCCCGTGAAGAATGTTTGGGTGCTTTTGGAGTCCTGATTTTCCCTTTTTTGGTGTTGGTACTAGCCCAGACTACTTGTACACAATCTCTTGAGCACTTGGTTGTGCCTCCATGTGTACCTTCCTTGAGCCAGGGCTACTTTACATGAGCTTAGGACATGCTCCACTGTTTGTTTTTTCATGGCAAAGGGGGCATGAAGGATCGTCTGTTTTTTTCCCCACTTC
>JADBJO010033088.1:7500-14965 GCA_016801955.1 Conus betulinus
CCACTGAGGACAGCTTTCTCAAATCTCTTTGTTGATTATGTGAGGTATGCTGATTCTGCTCGCAAAAAATAAGGTCAAAGGTCAAGGTCAAGGCCACGCTGATCGTTGAACACCCATGTCCTTTTTCCTGCAATCTTTTCCACATGTTTCGAGCAAGATTTTTCTAACTTGCTACACAGGTGCATAGCATTTGGGACAACTGACAACAACCCGTGTGCGCTGCGCCCAACACACCCGAATTGCCTACTTTCCGTTTTTATGACCATGGCTCCATTTTCCGCCTTCGGTCACTCCGTTTTCAAACTCAGAGAAAAAAGGCAAACAGACAGGTCAGATTGTGTTGTTGTTGGTATGGTTTCATTATGCTGGGTTTTTGGTTCTCTATATGTTTTTCATGAAGACGAGTTTACAATCTGAAAACCGTTTGCATGGTTATCAGAAAGAGTACACTTGTATGTGCCTTTTTTGTGTTTGAATATGTGCCCACGTGTGCGAGTATAGGTGTGTATCAGCGTAAGTGCATGCACAAATTGTCACAAAACTCTCCTCTCTTTCTCTCTCTCTCTCTCTCTCTCTCCTCTCTCTCTCTCTCTCTCTCTCTCTCTCTCTCTCTCCTCTCTCTCTCTCTCTTGATTCTTTGTATCTTACATGCGTCAATATCACAAGTGGTTTCAGCACTTTCCTATCTGTCTGAACTTGTAAGTCTCTACATTTCTTCTCGCATACACCGCTCTTCTTGTGGCTCCCGTCTGCTTCGCCAAAGGCGTTACACATGTAAAACTCATGGCTATCGTTCTTTCTCAATCGATGTTCCCCAGCTTTGGAACTCTCTTCCCCTGCACATAAGACATTCAAACTCTCCAGCTGCTTTCAAATCAAATCTCAAAAACATGTCTCTTTCAGAAGCACAACAGTTAGAATACTTTCGTCCCTACTATCGACTCTTGTTTGGACATGTGTATAGCGTAAACTATTATCACAATTATTAATCTCTGTCTGTTTACATGTGCGTGCGTATGAGTGTTGGTATGTGAGCAAATTGAGTGCATGTAAGGTGTGCATCACTGAAGTGTACCGAAGGATTGTATGTTTCACGTTACAACCACCCCATGGTCATATGGAACCTATCCATGAAACATCATGCAAGTTTGTCCACAAGCAACAGAGAGATGCTGTTTACGAAGACAACAGACAGGCAGATAATGCGAAAAAAAATATATACACACCTTATAAATCGAAGGTAAAAAAAAAACAGAGATAGAGGGAACGACACAAAGAGACAACATAGACAAATATGTAACATAATAAACCAGAGAGAGACAGATAGACAGGAGAGAGAGAAACAAGAGAGAGAGAATAGAGAGAGAGAGAGAGAGAGAGAGAGAAGGAAGGAGAGATAGAGGGGAGGAGAGAGAAAGAGAGAGAAGAGGAGGAAGAGGATGGGAGAGAGAGCAGAGAGAGAGAGAAGGTGAAAAAAAAGAAGAGAGAGAGAGAGGAGAGAGAGAGAGGAGAGAGAGAGAGAGAGAGAGATGAGAGAGATGAGAGAGAGAGAGAGAGAGAGAGAGAGGAGGAGGAGGAGGAAGAGAAGAAGAAGGACCTGCTCCCTGCCAGAAGAATTTAAAAAGTCCGTGCTCTCTAAATGGAGAAAAACAGCAAAATGTATCTAAAATTTATATGAGAAAAATGGACAATAATCAACACGTGAAAATGACATACATACTATGCATAGTACGGAGATGTATGAGAACAACTGCTCAAGACTAGCAAAGTGCAAAAGAGATGAGCATGCGAATCAAGACAAATCGTGTTGTTTCTATTAGCCTCATCAACCACCATGGGCCATCTCGTCTGGGCTGTCACCTCGTAAACATGTGCAGTGAATACAGACTAAACGTATATATCATACATAAAATTGAAAGTTAAAAATTGCAAGCCAGATTGAAAAACGCAAAAGAGTACGTGGATATCATAGAGTATATTCACCCATCCATCCACCACCATCCCACACACCTACCTCACCCACACAGATAAGAGAGAAAGTTGTGCCAATTTGTCCAGCTGTGATTTCAAAAAAGGCATACAGGTACACAAATTGTCACAATCGTGACATTTTGTGCAAATTTCTGCAAATCGTGACAATTTGTGCAGTAAATAACTGCACAAAATGTCATTGTGACATTTTGTGGAGTGGTGACATTTTGTGCGGTAACAAGGAATTTCGTGGAAGGGGGGGGGGGGGGGGGGGGGGGGGACGGTTGGGCGGTGGGCGGGAGGGGGAGGGTGGCGGGGAGGATTAAGTCGTTCATCGTCAGTAACTGCTTTGCTGTTCAGCGTTATTCAGCGTGTGTGTGTGTGTGTGTGTGTGTGTGTGTGTGTGTGTGTGTGTGTGTGTGTGTGTGTGTGTAAGTGTGTGGGGGGTGGAGAGGGGGGAGGGGATGGCGGTGAGGATTATATTAAGTCGTTCATTGTCAGTAACTGTTTATGATCCTTTAAGCTTTCACCAGTTCAGCATTATTATTCAGTGTGTGTGTGTGTGTGGTGTGTGTGTGTGTGTGTGTGTGTGTGTGTGTGTGTGTGTGTGCGTGACTGCGTGCATGCGTGCATGTGTGCGTATATGAGTGTGTGAGTGCGTGCATGCGTGCGTGCGTATGTGTGTGTGTGAGTGAGTGAGTGTGTGTGTGTGTGTGTGTGTGTGTGTGTGTGTGTGTGTGTGTGTGTGTGTGTGTGTGTGTGTGTGTGCATGCGCAAAGTGCATGAGTGATTGCGTGCGTGCGTATCTGAGTATGTGATAGCGTGCGTGCGTGCGTGCTCGCCAGTTCAGCATTATTCAGTGTGTGTGTGTGTGTGTGTGTGTGTGTGTGTGTGTGTGTGTGTGTGTGTGTGTGTGTGTGTGTGTGCGTGACTGCGTGCGTGCGTGCGCGTGTGCGTATATGAGTGTGTGAGTGCGTGCGTGCGTGCGTGCGTATGTGTGTGTGTGTGTGTGTGTGTGTGTGTGTGTGTGTGTGTGTGTGTGTGTGTGTGTGTGTGTGTGTGTGCATGCGCAAAATGCATGCGTGATTGCGTGCGTGCGTATCTGAGTATGTGATAGCGTGCGTGCGTGCGTGCTCGCCAGTTCAGCATTATTCAGTGTGTGTGTGTGTGTGTGTGTGTGTGTGTGTGTGTGTGTGTGTGTGTGTGTGTGTGTGTGTGTGGTTTGTCCGCTACCGTGCACGCTCGCGCGTATGCATATACACTACACGTGTGTATGTAAGCGTGCGTGGATGTACATAAAAGTGGGACTGCTGGTATGTTGTCATAAGTCCTTATACACGTCAGAGCGCTGGAACAATTTGGAAGAAAAAAAAACAAAAAAAATAAATAAATAAACAAGATGCAAAGCATATAAACTTACTCCCAGTTTATCCTGAATACGCGTGAATTATTCCATAATAAGGAAAAACCGGCTTGGGCTGGTGTAACCGTTACTTATGGGTGCTCTGGTAAACATCGGCATCGTCTGTGACCCATAATGAACATATTTACAAATTTTCAGAAAGACCAGCCAAAAACTTTCTGAGATTTTCCATTAAAAAAAAAAAAAATATGGGCCGTTAGTAACGGCTATAACGGTAAAGTTAAACAGCGGGCATAATCCATGACCCATAATGAACATACCTACAAATTTTCAGAAAGATCGGCCACGTACTTTCTGAGATATTCCATAAAAAAAAAGAAAAAACCGTTATGGGTTGTTATAGCCGTTAGTAACGGCTATAACGTTAAACTAAAACATCGGGCATCATCAGTGACCCACAGTCAACATACCTACAATTTTATTTTAGAAAGATCGGGCAAGTACTTTCTGAGACATTCCATAAAAAAGGAAAACCCGTTATGGGCCGTTATAGCTGTTAGTAACGGCTACAACGGTAAACTGAAACGTCGGGGGTCATTCGTGGCCCATCACGAACATACCTACTTATTTTCAGACAGATCGGCCAAGTATTCTCTGAGATATTCCATACAGAAGAAAAACCGTTATAGGCAGTTATAGCCGTTAGTAACGGATATAACGGTAACCTAAAACATCAGGTATCATCCGTAGACCCATAATGAACATACCTACCAATTTTCAGAAAGATCGACAAAGTGCTTTCTGAGATATTCCACAAAAAAAAGAAAAAAACCGTCACAGGCCGTTATAGCCATACGTAACGGCTATAACGGTAAACTAAAACATCGGGCATCATCCGTAAGCCATAGTGAACATGTCGGCTGATTTTTACAAAGATCGGCCAAGTCCTTTATCAGATATTCCATAAAGAAGAGAAACCGTTACAGGCCGTTACAGCCGTTAGTATCGGCTATAACTGTAAACTAAAACATTGGGCATCATCCGTGACCCATAATGAACATACCTGCTAATTTTCACAAAGATCGGCCAAGTACTTTCTGAGGTATTTCATCAAGCATAAAAACCGTTACAGGCCGTTACAGTCGTTAGTAACGGCCATAACAGTAAACTACAACATCAGGCATTATTTGTGACCCATAATGAACGTACCTACAAATTTTCAGAAAGATCTGCCAAGTACTTTCTGAGATATTCTATAAAGAAGAAAAACCGTTACAGGCCGTTACAGCCATTAGTAACGGCTATAACGTTAAACTAAACATCGGGCATCATCCATGACCCATAATGAACATACCTACAAATTTTCAGAAAGATCGGGGAAGTACTTTCTGAGATATGCCATAAAGAAAAGAAAAACCGTTACAGGCCGTTACAGCTGTTAGTAACGTCGGACAAACATCCGTGACCCATAATGAACATACCTGCTAATTTTCACAAAGACTGGCCAAGTACTTTCTGAGATATTCCATAAAGAAGAATAACCGTTAGTCACGGCTATAACTGTAAACTAAAATATCGGGCATCATCCGTGACCATAATGAACATACCTATACATTTTCAGAAAGATCGGCCCAGTAGTTTTGTCTGGAGCGAGTGGAACACATTTTGACCACGGACGGACAGATAGACACACAGACACACAGACAGCATTTCTTGTCCCCATTCTGGAGTACTCCCTGTTATATAAGAACTGGGAGTACAGAAACGAGACCTACACTTTCAAATTCCTTCCATAGTTAAGCGAGCAACTGGGAGTGGATGAGCAGACAGCAGCTGACAGATCGGGAAGATGTTGAAAGTAAACACACTGTGGTTAAAAAAAAAGTGCTTCTTCTTCTTCTTCTTCTTCTTCTTCATGCCATGTTTTGTTTCTTTTTTTCCTTCTTTCTGTCTTCCCCGTTTTTTCTGTCTTTCTTTCCGTTTTTTTTTTTAATCTTCGTTTGTTTTTTTGCTTGTTTGTTTCTTCCTTTCCTTTCTTTCTTCTTCTTCTTTTTTTCTTTTTTCTCTCCTTCTTTCTTTTTTCTTTCTTTTTTCCGTGGGGCACTGCTTTCCACGATCCGATCACTTCCCTGAAGATTCCTTGTGCCTTGGAAAATGCTCAAGTTAATTAGATGCAGGAGGGAAAAAAGAAAAAAAACTAAAAGAAAAACTAAACTGAAAAAAAAAAATGAATAAGTTAAAAAAAAAATATACATATACAAGTTAGTAAATAAGTGAAGCAAGCGTATCGGAATACAGAAATAAATAAAGAAATAAAAAAATAGATGAATAGATAATAAGATAAATAAATAAAAGAATAGGTAAATAAATAAATGAAGAAAGAAATAATCAAATAAATAAACTCTCTCTCTCTCTCTCTCTCTCTCTCTCTCTCTCTCTCTCTCTCTCTCTCTCTCTCTCTCTCTCTCTCTCTCTCTCTCTTACAGAAGGGGCGCTCTTTCATACTGTATCCACGACAAACCAATTCACGTCGTCTGCAGGGAGCTTAATATGTGATGCCCTGCATATGTTGCATGAACACAGGTGATTACAGAGAGGCGCCGACGTTGCTGGGCATCGGGGCGGTGCCCTTGACGACTTGTTGTTGACGGCTTCCTGTGAATCATGGTGCCAAGGTGCAAACAAGGCTGGTGCTGTGATCGAGGTTCCAGAACGTGGCGTGGGAGAAATGCCAAATAAGCGGGACGAAAGATTAGACAGAGAGCGGAGAAATGATTGCTGATGTTGCTTGACTGTGTATGTGTATTTATGGGCTGCGGAGAGAGAGAGAGAGAGAGAGAGAGAGAGAGGGGGGGGGGTAGGGAGAGAGAGGGAGACAGACAGACACACAGACAAATAGACCGAGAGACAGAGAGACAGACAGACAGACAGACAGACAGAGCGAAACACAGGCAGACAGACAGACAGACAGACACGCAGAAAGACAGACAAATTGAGAGAGAGAGAGAGAGAGAGGAGAGAGAGAGAGAGAGAGAGAGAGAGAGAGAGAGAGAGAGTGGTAGACAGACGGACAGGCAGGAGAGACAGACAAATTGAGAGAGAGAAAAAAAAACAGACAGACAGACAGGCAGAGAGACAGACAATTTGAGAGAGAGAGAGAGAGAGAGAGGGAGAGAGAGAGAGAGAGAGAGAGAGAGAGAGAGAGAGAGAGAGAGAGTTCAACCGTATGTTTCTCCCGGCAAATCGTTTACACCCTGGCCCTCTTCGCCCACAAGCCATTGGGAAAAAAAAGATTACATTGTGGTCGGATAAGTCAGACCCACCCCACCCCCCCCCCCCTTTTTTTTTTTGTTTTTTTTTTTTCCTTACGAGCAGTGGTTAAAAACTATTCTTAACAGAGTTTCAGAAGCTGTTCACGGTTTAAACCTGGGTGTCAATAACTCGACTGAATTTGTCATGTAAACAAAGTTATAGTATGATGGCCTCTAGCGTGACTGAAAGTTGCAATGATTTCAAACTCAAGTCGGCTAGCCTGGCTTCCAACTATGTGTGTGTGTGTGTGTGTGTGTGTGTGTGTGTGTGTGTGTGTGTGTGTGTGTGTGTGTGTGTGTGTGTGTGCCCGCGCGCGCGTGCGTGCGTGCGTGTGTGTGTGTGTGTGTGTGTGTGTGTGTGTGTGTGGTGTGTGTGTGGTGTGTGTGTGTTGTGTTGTTGTTGTTGTTGTTGTTGTTGTTGTTGTTGTTAATGTTGTGTTGTTGTTTTGTTTTACGTCTTTCACATATTACGTGATATTAGACGAAAAAAAAAATTGGGGTTGGGAAAAGAAGGTTAACACAACGAGTCAAAAGAATGAACTTATCTACAACTATAACACAAAAATAGAATATCCACTTAATCAAAGATAAAAAAACATACAAACAAACAAACAAATAAACAAACAAAAAAAAAACCGAATAAATAACTCTTCTGTCTCAAGTTTTTCTCACCACTGAATGTTATCGATTATAAGTATTTGCCGATTGGACTTTTAGCTAAGGCAAAAAAAAAAAGAAAGATATGTTTCACTTGCTAACAGGAAAACATTTTGAATAGGCTGTACCCACGATATTTGGAACGATTTTTTTCATTAAGTTA
>JADBJO010033089.1:0-7500 GCA_016801955.1 Conus betulinus
ACACAACGCGCATGCGCTGGTCAGTGGCGCTAATGGCGAAATCAGTAAAAATTAGTCGAAATTCGAAAGAGAAGGGGGTCTGGGGGAATCCCAGCCGATAGAGGTAGAACCGGGTAAGTCGGGTCGGATGGGGGTATTAGTTAGGTGTATCGCAGGGCTGGGTGGCAAGATACACGCACGGGGACAAGGGCTGAAACTGGGCTTTGGCGCTGGAGGGGTGATGGGGGGCTAGGTAGAGTGCACAGAGCTGCAGCACGCGGCCGAGGCGCCCAACCCGGGACGCAGCCCGGACAGGGGGAGGGCGGCAGCCAACACGACGGGGAATGGGCTACGGGAGGGAAAGCAAAGCCCGGGCTTGGCCGGACGGAGACGACAATGAGACGATCAAAACTGCCGGAAGGTGGATCGGTCAAGTAAATTATCACACACTCTAGACGCTCCATCTCGCTCTCTCCTCATCACGGAGGCCTAGGAGAGGGACCGTCGCGCGCCGAATCGGCCTATATGTGGATTTATGTTACAACCGCAGTATCTATTTAAGTACAAGTTTTCTTTCAGAAAATCTATTTATCGCGGTTTACTCAAACGTTTATGACCGATATGTTAACGGCGGCCATACTGTGTATGCTTCCGGTACACAGTCCCACCATGTCTTTTTCCATGTTGCAGTAAAAGAAAAAAAGTTCTTCTAAATCTTTCTTCCTACGCCAACAAGTCAGTGGTTTCAGCAAAGTCTTATCAATATATGTGAACACTATTTTCCCATAACTTTCATCATTAGTAACTTGAATAGTCATCCTGAGAGATAAATTACATTAAACTTTATACTTGGCTGGGAGCCAGTCTTAGCAAAAGTTATGACTGGATCTGTGACGAAGAATTTCTATTACCCCGAGGCGAAGACAGGCCCACATCTAGTGAAGAAAAGAAATGTCAAACTCGATCCGTACTTCTTTCGATCGCTACGAAAGAATGGCAGGTGGCGAAGACTTAAAATATTCGCATTTTGCAGGTTTTGAGAAATCTGATGCGAGAAGGCGTGACAACTCATCACACGCCGAGAGCGAAAGTCTTCATTTTGTAGCTTCCGCTTCCCCGGTCTCCAGGTCATTGATTGGCGGTTTGACGGACAGAATGGCTTCTCTCTATAAGAGCGCCAATGAGAGAGAGAGAGAGAGAGAGAGAGAGAGATGGAGAGGGGAGACAGAGTCAGTGACAGAGAGAATACGAATACGAATACGAATCTTTCATTCAGATTAAGGCACAAGCCCCATACTGAAGGGGGTTTCATAACTGCATCATGTAACATTCCTAGTTCCCAACAAGATGAAATCATGAAAAAAATGTTGATATGTTCCAAAAATCAAAGTACATCAAGACACTACTGTCCGAATTTTCTTGTTTGCTTCATAAATATACATGGCTAGATTCAAAGTTGTTCTTATTTTCTTGTCGATAGTAAGAGAATGAGCCTGAAATTATATGGCTCGGTGTAATGTTTTTGGATTGAATAAATTTTATCCTAAGGTCGTTGAGAGCAGGACGGTAATTTAAAAAATGGATCTGTCCCGAAATTCTGGCTCTGCCCAAGGATTATAGACCCACCCAAAGATCCTGGATCCGTCCCCAAATTTTGAATCCGCTCAAGGATCCTGAATCCACCCAAAGATTCTGGATCCGCCCCAAAATTCAGTCCGTCCAAAGACTCCAGGTCCCCCCCCCCCCCCCCCCCCCCCCACCCCCCCCCCCCCCCCCCCCCCCCCCCCCCCCCCCCCCCCCCCCAAAGATCCTGGATCCGGCTATCCATTCAACTCCCCCTCAAGTTCCTGGGTCGGTCCAAAGATTCTGGATCCGCAGCAAGATTGTAGATCCGCCCAAAGACCATAGATCTTCCATCCATTCAACTGCCCCACAAGTTCCTGGATCTGTCCAATGATCCCTAATCCGATCAAAGATCCAAATCCATATTCAGATTTAGTGAGTTCACCCTTTTCCGCAAAGTTTTCTCTAAAATCGGCTTTCTTTCGTTTTTCTGTTTTCTTTTTTCTTTTTCTTTCTTTCTTTTCTTTTTTTTCTCTTCTTTCTTTCTTTCTTTCTTTCTTTTTTCTTTATAATCTTAAATACAGTCAGACAAATAAACGAAAAACAAGCAAACAAACAAACCAGCGGGCGTGTTTTTGGCGGAGCAGAGAGAGAGAGAGAGAGGAGAGAGAGAGAGAGAGAGAGAGAGAGGCTGCTAAACTAGGCATTTGATATTAATAGGAGCGCTCGAAGTAGAGAAAAGGCTGAGAAGCAGAGCCACAGACAGATGACGATGTCTATGACACATACCGAAACGGCCAACCCTGAAGTCTTGCCAATCGCGCATGTTACAGTATTAATGGCAGAGTTAGTGCTGTCGTCACAACAGCTCCGATAAACAAACCCCCATTTCCTTCGCTTCTCAGTCTCAGTTCTTAATGCTTACCTGTCGTATTCTTTCGTGAAAACTATCCTTCCGCCCCCCCTCTCTCTCTCTCCTCTCTCTCTCTCTCTCCCCCCCCCTCTCTCTCTCTCTCCCTCTCTCTCCCTCTCTCTCTCTCGGGGTAGCTCCCCTTGCTTTGCTGCCGCTGCCGCTTTCTGACGACATAGCGAACAGTTCGTGAAATTCAGCTGAACAGCTGTTCACTGTGCCTCTGCTTGGCCTACCGTCTCCGTGACACTGCGCCATGAATCTTTCATTCAAGAAATGCTATTGTCTTCGGTCAAAATGGAAGGTAGACTGAGGACCATACAACAGTTGTGATCCGACTGTAACCAGCAAAGGCAACCTTCACAGCCAACTCACGATGCCACTGTTATGTGCCGGAGAAAGAGTCCATTACAGGTATCTAGGTACGGGAAGAGAGCTGAAGCACACAGAGAAAGTCAGTGACTCGTAAACAGAAAGTAAGTTTATCTTCAGCTCCTCCTGTGCTACTGACCCCTCCAAGTTTATTTTCACGGCAGAGAAAATAATGTTATGACGCTTGATACAATCGGAACGAACTATGCGAAATTTCTGCGCTGGCGAATGTACACAGTCAGTTTGCAAGCATAGCATTGGGCTTAAACTCACAGACAGTGTGGCACAGCAGCGCTTCCTGGTTCTCAGAGTAAAACGATGGTCGAATATGATTGTTGGCAATCCCTAAGGAAGATGCAGCTGATGTGTGCCTGTGAACACGACACGATGAACACACCGAGAATATGACACGTTGTTTGCTCACGTTATTGATTCGACTTTGAATGCCACCGCTTGTTCCCTGTTCCCAACTGTGAAATAGCTAATTATGCGTAAAGCTCAATAAATCCTCTCTCTCTCTCTCTCTCTCTCTCTCTCTCTCTCTCTCTCTCTCTCTCTCTCTCTCTCTCTCTCTCTCTCTCTCTCTCTCTCAGCACCCCCCCATCCCCTCTGCCCCTTTTCTCTTTCCACCCCTCCCATTCTGTGTGCAGTCCCATGACGCCTGTGTGGCTGGCTGGAGAGCAAGTCATGACAATACAAACAACAGCACTTCGCTTAAGTTCTTTTTCTTTCTCCTATGCTCACTCCACCTGACCCCCCTCCCCCCCCACCCCCCCCCCCCCCCCCCCCCCCCCCCCCCCCCCCCCCCCCCCTCGCTTTCCTCCTAACCTGTCCACCTGCCTGTCTCTCTCGTTGCATTGTAATTAAAACGTTTGCAAATCAGCATTTTTCTTGATTTATTGCCACAGCTTGTACACATATAGACACAGATACACACACACACACACACACACACACACACACACACACACACACACACACACACTTAATGTATCTTAAAGAAAAGAACAAATTTACGTCACATAAATTATATCCAGAAGCTCTTTCAGAACGAGCTGGATAAATTAAATAGTTATATGCATTTGAACGGCTTTCAGTTCTCTGTTGAAAAGACACATTTGGTTCTCTTTAACAATGGATATAACCCAAGTAACTTGCCTATATTCTTTCTGGGAGGACGGGAAATTTTTTATAAACTTGAAGTAAAATTTTTAGGCGTCCCTACTTACACCAAAACTAAACTGGAAAAAACATATAGACTCGATAGTTACTAAAGCGGTTAAAAGTTTGAATTTTCTAAAAATTGTCAGTCACTCTCCATGGGGACAGGATCCCAAAGTTTTGTTGCATTTAGCAACCAGTCTTGTTCGATCAAGATAGACTTACGGACAGGAGGTATTCTTTTCAGTTCCGCGATCGCATTTAAAGAAACTTCAAAGAATTGACAGTAAAGCTGTAAAGTTGTCCCTGGGTGTACCTGTGCACACTAAGTCCTCTGAAGTTTATAAGATAGCAGGCCTTTTGCCACTTGATGAGGAAAGGAAAATAAGTTCTGTAAAATATGTAGTGAGACGGATTGCCGTGGACGACCTTGAAGATTAAATACACGATCCGACATTGATTTCTCGAAAAATGCACAGAAAAATTCAAATTTAGAGACGCTTCGTTCATATGTTTCGGACGTTTTTTAATTCATCAAAGATTAACCCACACGAGGTAGCGCCTCGCGTACTGGTTCCGCCGCCGGTACCCCCTTGGGAACTAACGGAAGTAAAAGTTAACATTTTTTTCTTCTGATCTAAATAAAGCGACGTCGCCGCATGTGTTAGCAGCATCTGTCAAAATTGACATGGAAGAAAAGTTTACTAACTATTTGAAAGTATACACTGACGGCTCAGTTCTTGATGATGGTAGTGCGGGATCTGGCTTTGTAATTCCAGATTACAAAGCTGAAAAATCATATTATTTAGGTAAGGGTCATTCCATATTTACAGCTGAACTTGTTGCTGTCCTGATGGCATTAAATTATTTAATTTCCTTGCCAGTCTCAATATTTAATATCCTGTTTTGTGTTGATTCACAGTCAGTATTAAAAAGTTTGCATTGTTTTGAAAATACACAGAGAGAGGAATTATTATTTGAGATTAAGTACATGTTGCACTGTCTTTACATGAAAGGTACTAATGTTGTATTTTCGTGGGTCCCATCGCACACCTCCTTCATTTTTAACGATCAAGCAGATAGAGCAGCAAAAAGGGGAGCAAAGAATATATTAGGTAGTATTAAGGTTGACTGTCCTTTGTCACACAAGGAAATTAGTCATATCATCGAAGGGATTTCTGGAGTCAATACAGATCCTCATCAAAACCTCGTCAGCAACTCTGTCAAACTTTGTGTCGATTAGCCGACCGGTTTCAAGCCTGGTTTTTTAGACTTTTATGTAATTCCCTACGAACCAAGTATTGCCAGACTGTTAAGTGTGTATGTCGTGGGGATCTTTCAGTTCAACATGTGATTTTTTGATTGTGAACTATCGAAACCCTTTTTGAATGGGTGTTATACCAAGTGCTGACACTGGGCATGTTAATGTGTTTGACTTTTTAGATTCGTTGCCAGTTATTTCTCTTGTTAAATTAACGAGACACCTTTTGGAAAGTCCATTAAGGAACATTTTATAATCATAATCGTAAGTTAGATTACTTTAGTTATTTTTCTCTAATTTTTCATAGTTACTGTCCTATATTCATCTGTCCTTTATTTTTGTTCTATGTAACCACATCGTCCTCTTCTCTTCTTTTATGATAATAGTCTAAAATTGTACAGACAGAAAGACATGCATAGTTACAGACAGACGGACGGAATGTCTGTCTGTCTGTCTCTTTGTCTGTCTGTCTGTCTGTCTGTCTGTCTCTCTCTCTCTCTCTCTCTCTCTCTCTCTCTCTCTCTCTCTCTCTCTCTCTCTCTCTCTCTGACCAGTATGGTGATCAGGGCAGCTGAATCATTGCGTACCGGGTTTTCAAAAATGAAAAGCATCGCATGGAATGTCTGGGAGAGGCAACGTAGTCCAGCTGGTAGACAGCCGGACTCGGTGACTCTGGGGTAGTGAGATCGAATCTATGTCGAGCCGTTTTCGGTGCACGGGAAATTTTCTCTCGATATCGGAGCTGACAGTGGCTCTGACGCCATATTACCTTCAATGGAAACTATAAACCGAGGTTCCGTGTGTGAACATACGCATAACATCTTGCACACAGGAATGATTCTCGTTATCAACTTTCGAAAGAAGAGGCCAGTTTGGCTTTACTCGTCCAATGTGTGTAAAAAGGGGGCGTGGGTTGTAATTAATTTCTCAAATTGAGATAATAAAGTTTACTTGACTTGACTGACTTGACTTGACTTAAAGCGCCTAGCGCCAGGTCTCTAACGGAAGCTGAGCGCTACGGAAGTGTGCTCAATGGTAACAATCGGCTTATCCATCCGAGTGTTGTCCTGACGTCATCACTATCTGGTTAGCCGTATGATCGAGCGACCAGTCTTCACTATAGTCGACGATGTCGGCTTGAGGAAGATGTCTTAATATGAGGACTAGGAGAGACTTCTTGTCCAGGACCTCATTAAGAACAGCCAGGTCGCATTTCGCAGAGAGAGAGAGAGAGAGAGAGAGAGAGAGAGAGAGAGAGAGAGAGAGAGAGAGAGAGAGAGAGAGAGAGAGAGAGAGAGAGAGACAGACAGACAGAGAGAGAGAGAGAGAGAGAGAGAGAGAGAGAGAGAGAGAGAGCATAAGCATCGGTAGTCGTAACTCGATTTTGTTTGTATGTTTGTTTTTCATTTAAGGAAATGTAGTATTTGGAGTGCACCTGGGCATTAAAATTCTGTAACTGTAAAACGTGTTGGGATGAATTTTGTTTATGACACCTATTCGGTAATAACTCCTAATATTAAAGACAGAGTCAAACAATTGTAAGATCTGTCTGTGGTTACTTTTTCATTATACATATTGTATAATAATTCAGTTATACAAATTGACAATGTCAAACAAGCGTAAGTGTTTAGTAAAAAAAAAAAAAAAAAAACCGTTACGATAAGCAAAGCAAAGCAACATTATGTCTGGAAATTTGGGCCACAAATTTGAGCAACACTCTCCGCAGAGATGGGTCCATTAAGGCAATGAATAAAACTCGATTGTGTCAGCCCAGGTTTCCAATTTGTGGTCATAACGCACTCATACCCCGGAGCAGAAGATGGACTAGCCTTCACGAACAGACTTTTCCCTTTGCCATATAATTCCTTCCACCCTTCCCTTCCCCCCCCCCCCCCCTCCCTCCCTCTCCCTCTACCTCACTCAACTCCTTTCCTTCTTTTTTCCACCTCCGTCCTCTTGGATTTTTTTTTTTCCCGAGGAGACATCTCCCATCGTCCTCAGCGTCGGAGAGGGCAACGCTAAGGTCAGACATGTTGACCCGCATTAAGCCAAATTGATGACTTCTGCCTTCCTTCTTCTCTTGAAGCTACCTCCGAATATTTTGTCCCCCCCCCCCCCCCCCCCCCCCCCCCCATCCCCCCCCTACCCCCTCCGACCCCAGCCTGTTGTAATCCAGATGGTGGCATGAAGCGCCTGTTCATGGTCGTAATTTTAAAGGAGTCCCGGGCTTATCGGGAATGGCCTAAAACACTAA
>JADBJO010033090.1:0-14961 GCA_016801955.1 Conus betulinus
AGCATAACATTATGACGGTCTACACAAATCCCCGAGTCAGATGTGGCTGACCAGTGGAGGGGTAATATGAGAAAAAAACGGGTCACACACCGTAAAGTTCCATCCCCAGCTGAGCATTATGCACCATAGTGTTCTCAGTGTACTTCGGCTGTCGGATTGGACCCTCGGCAGTGGGTCCTTTTTCTTTTAGCTAGGGGGTATTACGACGACGACGACGACAGGACGGACGACAAACAACAACAACACCAACAACAACAACAAATACTTGAGCACACCAAGACAAAAAACGACAGTGGAGGAAAAACGGAGAAAAAAGTGTGTAATTGTGCCAGATTTCACTGGTGGTTTTTGACTGCAACAATATCGTTATCGGGGCTTTGTGTTGGTAAGAGTGACTGAATTGTGCGCCCCCCCCCCCCCCCCCCCCCCGTGACTCTTGATATGGAGGAAAAGGGAAAAAAAAAATCGACTCCGTTGTATGTGCCGACGATAAAAAACTAAGGTTATTAGAATTGAGAGGGCCGGTTGGTTTATCGCTCTGTGAAGTAGTTGCATAATGTCGGCATGTTGACCAAACACTTCGACACTGCGATGACGAGTTCAAATGAAGATGAAGTTGACTGACGACGACGATGGTGACGACTTGGTTTTCTTGGACGAGAAAAACGACACAACGACGACCGAGGATGACGACCGACCGACGACAACGACGACGACGACGACGACGACGGACGACTCGACGACCTGACGACGACGAAACGGACCTGATGTGGCGGATGTATGATTGATGGTGAGGGCAGACGGGACTTTCCTGTTAGCACGACAGACACTAGGACAGACAGACGACAATCAGACACCACAGTCACGGATAGAAGAAAGAACAGGCAGAAGACCAGGAGGGAACACTGTGATCAGGAATGATAAAAATAAAAATCCAGACAGACAGCCACAGACAGACAGACAGAACGAAAGAGGAGAAAGATAGACAGAAGACAGAAGAGTTAAAGTAAAAATAAAATAAAATAAATTAAACAATTTGTTTTTGAACCGCGGGAGGAAAAGAATACAAGATGCCGACCAATAATGATGGAAGAAAAGTTGGAAAGCGATCTCGAGGTGAGTGTAGGGCGCTTACCGGATGAGATCGGTGGAAACCATGAGGAATAATGAGAGGCAGAAGGGGTGGGCGAAGGGGGGGCAGGTGGGGCCCACAGAAGGAACGGAAAAGAGTGAACGGAAAGAAAAAAGGAGAGGGCAAAAAAAAGAAAACGAACTAGAAAACAGACAGAAGGGAAAGAAGGGAGGGGAAATAGCTAAAAAAAATAACAAAAAACAACACCACCAACAAGACAGGAAGGGCGTTAGAACCCAACGGAAAAAGGACGGAAAAGAAAGAGAGATGAGATCAAGATGTGCAGGGACGGAAGGAAATTGAAGGAAAGACCGGAAGGAAAAAAAAAAAAAAAAAGGAACGGGCCGGCAAGGAAGGAAAGGAGGAAAAAAGGTTGGGGGGGAAAAACTGAGAAGAAGCGAATAGTAGAAGAGAGATGAAGAAAGAAGAAGAGGGAGTCCGGGGTTGGAGGCGGGCGTGGGGAGGAGGCACGGAGGAGGGGGAAAGGAGGGGGAGGGGGACCCCCCTCCCCCCCCCCCCCCCCCCCCCTGGGAAGGGGGAAGCCAGAAAAAAAAAAAAAAAAGAAGAAGTACGAAAAAGAAATAAGAAAGACAAGAAGAACAGAAAAGAAAGACGAAAGGAAAAACGATAAGAAGAGAAAGAATAGGAAAGAAGCACATAAGAAGGCAGGAAGGAAGGAAGAGAGAGGAAAGGACGAAAGAAAGGAAAAGAACCGCCCCCAAAACTGAACCACCCTAGGGAAAGAACGAAGAAAACAGATTATACAAGGAATTGAAACAAAATTGAGAAGATATAAGGGAAAAAAAAAAACAAAGAGGGACTTACTAACTGTATAATATCAGCCGAGCGTGTTTGCCCCTCTTCTTTCGGCCATAAAACAGTCACATAGCACTTAGAGAGGAGACGAAATGCCAGATTCACTCACGTCAGGCACAGTTGTAAGAAAGGAGTCCTCAAGGAATAGTAAAATGACCGCCTGTAAAAGAATTGATAGCGAGAGTCAAATCAGCGATAGCACATGATCGGATGTTGAGATCGGATCTAACAATTTCATCCGAACCGGCCGACAGTTTCAGTTTGCCCAGTTTTTTTGTGACAGATTTCTGACCATGTCAATTGAGTACGTAGTTCCGCCGATCTGTCGCCGAAAAATGGCGGATTTCTCTGCCCCCTCTTTTTTCAATCACTGAGCGGGTTGATACTTTTCTCCCTCTCAACAACCTCTCTGTCGTCGTCAACGGTATTAACGCCTTACCTTCTCATCCCCTTCTGGGTACCCCTACTTGTTCCTCTAGTGATCACTTTGCCCGGCTTGGACGACCATAATTTGTTCCTCGTAGCCCAGTTATAATTCAGTTCTCTCTTGCGTTCTTTTTTCATTAGCAACCTGCTCGTTTGCTTTTCTCCCTGTGTTTGGGGAAAGTCCAAGGTGATTGTATTGGTTTGGGAAACTTACCTTCCGTTATGTCCTTCCACTATGACTACTTTTCCTATTCGTGTGCTTCTTTTCTTTTACGTGCGTTGCGTCCGCGTCGTGTTGGTCGCCCGATGCGCACGTGCAAGGAAAGGGCTACGGTAATGACGGATTATTAGTCTTCCTGGTTGGAAATGACAATGAAAATGTAGGGGGTTATTAGGGAATGTGTAAGATACGTTATATTTATTGGGTTAATGTACGTGATCCTTTAAGGGTAACACATATATTAGAAATAAATGTTTCTGCTAAATAGATTCCGATGAAAAATTTTATATGCCATGTGCGTTAGTGGGGTTACTGGTGGTGTGTGAGTGAGTGAGTGTGCGTGAGTTGAGTGAATGTGTGAGTGAGTGCTTGTTTGGATGTTGTATATGTGCGGTGAAGTTATTTAGTATTGAGTGGTAGAGGTGGGGGTTTGAACGTTTGTGTGAGGTGTGTGAGGTTGTTGTGGTGTGGGTGTGAGAGGAGTATGGTGTGTATAGGTTGTGTGTTTGTCCGGATGGGGTGGTGGTGTGTGTGTGTGTGGGGGGGTGCCTCTTGTTGTGTGTGTTGTGTGTGTATAGTGGATGGGTTAGGCTTCCGTGGGGAGCAGGCTTGTGGGTTTCATTTAGCACCTGCTTTTTTGTGTGTGTGTGTAGATAGTCGTTCGGGGTATTGATGACATGTGTGCTGTCTTGTGCTTGTGCATCTTCCTATTTCTGGTAGCTGTGGTGTGAGTTGTCGGACTTGTGGTTTATGGTGTGTGAGTGTGTCTTGTTGTTTGCTTGTAGATAGCTCCTGTTGTTAGTCTTTAGTTATATGGAAAATAGTTGTAAAGGGAAAGTATAAGGATGAAGGATTTATGGATAGTTATTAAATGTTGAAATTGAAATTGGATAAACCATATGTAGAAGTTGTTTAGATGATATTGGATTAATGGTTAAATTGTTAAAATAATTAGACTATAAGTTGAGAAAATAAGATTTGAAATTCTATATGTGTGCGCTGTTGTGTGTGTTTGTTATGCTTATTGGCCGTGTTTGTATGTTGTGTGTGTGGTGTGTTGTGTTTGTTGGGGCAGTGTGTGAGGAGTTTGCACGTGCTTCTACTCTTTCTTTTCGTTAGCGTCACGTTGTCCGGGTCGTGTGATCGTGTGTGTTTTTGCGACTTTGTCACCTGTGGTTTTCGTTAGGCATCATGTTGTATCTTGCGGGTTCTGTTGGTGTTGATTTGTCCGTCCTGCTCTTTGTCCCCTAGTCGTGCTTCTTTGTGGGTTCTGTGTGTGGTGTCTTTCTTGTGGTGGGTGTGGCTCATTCCCTTCTTGTTGCCGGGGTGTGTGTTAGCATTTTCTGGTGTTGACCTGGGTGTGACTTGGGCATCTTTGGATCTTCCAGCGTGTGCTATTGCAGTCTTTGACCGTCGCTTCGCTCCAAGACCTTCATGTGGTGGACTTTAGTCGCTTATTTTGTTTTTAGACTGATTGCCGTAAGTTGCACCGTAACGTGTGTGTTGTGTGGTGGTTTGTGCATTGGTTAGTTAGCGGCGGTCACGGATTTATGGTGAGTAGTGTGTTTTGTTGTGTGATTTCTTTGTGTGTGAGGTAGTCTAGCGGAACCGGGTTTGCTTTGATAGAGTTCCTGGTGGACCACCCAGCTGCTATGTGGAAGGTGTGACGTGCCTGTGATCGTTGTTCGTGCAGATGTCGTGCGAATGCGTCGTTGAGTCCCGTGCATGCGTGCCGTGATCGTGTGTCGATCGTGTGTGTGTGTGTGTGGGTGGGTGTGTGGTGGTGTATGAGACGGGTGTGTATTTTGTGTGTGTGTGTTGGTTGTGTGTTGTGTGTGTGTGGGTGATTGTGGTGTCGTGGGTGAGTGGGGAGTGTACCTTTGGTGTGGAGTTGGGTTGTGTGTAGGTGTGTCTGGTGTTCGTGTGTGTGTTGTGTTTCGGCTATGTCGCACCCCGCCGCTGCACCCGGAAGCTACGGATAATGACTGGATTTAGTACCTTCCCTGGTTTGCTGAATATGACATCCGTATTGATTAAATTGCTGGACAGTGTAGCATTTCTACTGGATAGCTGTTTACCTTTTTTTCCTCATCGAAGCACTGTGAGAAAATAAGCTTTGCAAATTTATGTGTTATTGACTGGTGTGCATCGTATGTTGTGTATGATTTGGTGTGTCTGTTCTATCACTCTTACCAGTGTGTGTTAGTTGTGTGTGGTGGTTTAGTGCTGTTATGTATGACTGAGCGATGAGTCGCGTGCCGTGCGTGCAGTGAGGGTTCTTGTGCCGTAGTGATCGTGTGTGCTGCTTCGCTCTTATTTTGTGTCTCTGTGTTGTTGTTTGTGGGTCAGTCTGCCACTTGCGCGTTGTGATAATGTGTACTGTGTGTCGCCGATTCTTGTTGCTGACCTGGCATTCGCTCGTCGTGAGCTTGTAGTAGCGCGTCGATCTAGTCCTTGCCCTCCTTTGTGCCCTGGCGTGTGGTCGCGCTTTTCTTCTGTTGGTGTCTTGTGTGTGTGATCTCGTCTGTGTGAGTGGTGGTGTATGTGTGTGGTGTGTGTGTGGTGTGTTGTGTGTGGTGTGGTGTGTGGTCTGTTTGTGTGTGTGTTGTCTGTGTTGGTGATGGGCACGTGTGTGTGGTGTGTGGTGGTGTGTTGGTGTGTGTGTGTGTGTGCTGTGTGTGTGTGGTGCACGCGCCCGCGCGCGGCCGATGTGTGTGTTGTTTGCGATCATTGGAAATCATGCGATATAAAAATTTCGGCTACCTTTTTGTTGTGATCGTTCCTGCCAGACAACAAACCCGCGTTATCAAATGTCGTGTTTAACGCTCTGTCGCAATGGGAATGTCGCCAAAGGAAATTTATGCTCAATACAAATGTGTTTGTTTTTCTGCTGTCTGTGCTGTTATACCTCTAGTATCCCTTGATACTGTATTCGTGACCCTTCGTTACCCATCCTCGCCTCCTTTTGACTAACATCATGTTACATGCTTTGTACTTGAGTTTTACTTTCCTCCGTTAGCTATTTAGGTATTGTCTTAGATTTCGTGACCAGTCTCTTCCCTCCCCACGACCTGCCCTCGGGTCGTTCTTCATCTGCTGTTTACGGCGAGTAATCTAATTACTATGGT
This sequence comes from Conus betulinus, assembly GCA_016801955.1. Lineage (NCBI taxonomy): Eukaryota > Metazoa > Mollusca > Gastropoda > Neogastropoda > Conidae > Conus > Conus betulinus. Next base: position 5,723 of record JADBJO010033090.1, read on the forward strand.
AGCCTTATTTTCGTTTTATCCAGGAGCAAAATCGAGAGTGGGCGCAGAAAAGAAGGGCTGAGAGACAAAGGGGGGGGGGGAAAAGAGTGAAAAGCTGTAACAGAGAGCAAGAACCGTGGAGAAGGGGGATATGATAGTAGGAAAGAGGAGAGGAAGGGGGGGGAGGGGGGACTGATGTGTCGAGAGAGTGTAAAAGAAAAGGGTGGACGCTCGGATAATGATAGGGGAAAGAAGGGTGAAGAGAGAAAAAAAAAAAAAAAATGGGTTGTCTTGAACTTGGCCAATTGGAGGAAAAAAAAGCCCAGTTTTGAGGGGGAGCTCAGTCGAGCGTAGTGTTGGCGCGCGATTCCCTGTTGTTGGATGCTTTCACCTGGACTCAATGGCGGCCGGATCTTGTTCGGTGAATTCACACGGTTGGCGCAATCTTCACCTTCCGTCCCCCCTTTTTCCGTCGCGGGTCGCGTCCATGATCTTGTTGCTCTTGTTCGGCCGGTCCCTTTTGTTGGTGTTTGTCCGTGCCTGGCCACTCCTTCGCTAATAAATTTTTTACCAAAATTTCCTTTTTTCACGATTCCTCCCAAAACATAACCTCGTTTGTTCCTTTTTTTACCGTTTTTACCCCCACCGTAGCCCCTTTTCCCCCCCGTCCATACCCTCGGTCGGTGAAGTTCTGCCACAGCCGTTTCGCCTTTCGCATTTCATCTGGCCCTTTCGTGGTCCCCACGTGGATTTTTTTCCCTACGCCCATGTCCCCGGTCTTTCCTATTGGCTCGGCCCCCCCTTTTTACCCCCCCCCTTTTTTCCCCCGTAACCCTTCCGAATGCAAGCAAGAGATAGAACCCGCTAATATCTTCGGCATAAATTGACAAAAAAAAAAAAAAAATAGTGTTATCAATAGGAAAAGAAGCCTGTTAGCCCCTTCGCCCCATTTTGGATCTTCCCACAGTTTATAGATCAGCAGCTATTGGTTTGTGCCTTCTGTCTGCCCCTTTTTTGATGTCACCCCTCATCCCCCCTTCCCCTCTCATCCCACCCCTGTTCCTTTTTTTCCCCTTGCCCCTTTGTTTTATTTTCTTGTTACTCCCCCTATTCGGTCCATTTCCTTTTCTCCGTGGTTTTTTCCCCCCCCTCCCCCCCCCCCCTTTTTTCCCTCCCCCCTGTCTCCCGCGGTCCTGTGCGAGTCCCGCACTCCCCGCTTTTTTCTTTCCCGGTTTCCCCCTTAAGTGCAACGAAGAGCACCAAAACATAAAAAAAAAAACACAGTACCTTGGTTCTCCCCCGGAGTCATCATCCTTCTGTTGACCAACGGTAAACACACATGCACTCCCTTTTGGGTGAGAAATTGAAAAGAAAGGAAGGAAAGATAGTAACTTTGAGGGCCCGATATGTGGACCGGGGGCATGGGAGACAACTCGGACGTGCGATGAATGTCCCCTTCACGTGTTTCCGGGCGCATTGAGACTCTTCGAGTGTCATTGTCGTGCATTACCCAGGTAGGAAGCCCGTTGAGTACAAAAACAAGATTTCAGGGGTGGAGTGGCCCAGCGCACTAATCGAACGTTTGTGTCACGATCGCGCGTTTTGTTTGTATGTGAGTACCCCCACCTGACGTTGCTTTCGTGAGAGGTAATTGTATGGTTGTGTTATTCGGGCCGCGTGTTTGGGGCGGTGATTGCCTTGGCCTGGTTTGGGTGTTGCTTCCCCGCCTTCCGGCGTCCCGGTTGACGTCCGCCCGCCTGGGGGGCTACGTTCTCTTCCCCGGTTTGACTTTATGGTGCGCTGTTTCTTTCCGCGTCTGTGGGTGTGCACAGAGCCCCTTGTCCCTGGGGGCCGCCCGTTTTCGCTTCAACTACGTTATCATCTATAAATATACATCCCTTATCATTCACTTCCATTTGCCATCATCATCACCCGTCATCAATACCAGCTCATCATGTTGAACTTTTCATCATAATCATATGAATATCATCATCCATTTACCTCATCCCATCACCATCATTCATAGCATCATAATCATAATCATCCCATCTCATCACTTCATCATCATTCTTATTGTTCAGATTATTAGTTCATTATCGTCTAGTATGTATTATTCATCCTCCATCATCACATCAATGCATTTCATCACTATGTCTACCCCTTTATTTTATTATCATCATAATTCAATTGCCTCATCATAATCATATTATTATCATGATTTTTTTTTTTTTCTTCCTTTTCCCCCCCTTTCCTATATTTTAGTTATCATTACCTAATTCTTATTATATTATTAGTTGTGATCTTTATCGTTATCTTCATGTCGTGCACCAGGTGGTTGTAGGATCAGTTTGGATCTTGTGTTTCCTGTGCCAAGCGGTTCGTAGAACTCCGTGTGGCCATTTTGTCGTGGGGGTTTTATAGTGTAACATGACATGACATTAAAAGAATTGGCTTTGAAATTCTCGTGGTCTAAACAGCAGGGCACCCCTTCAGAATGGGTCCTGGACCTGGAATAAAAGAAAGAAAGTGCGTGTGACATTGGACCGAGGCTGCTGTGTGAATTGTCACACCTTCCACCGAAGGGAGGTTCGACGGCTGCGGGGGTGGTAACGCCTCCACCAGACAGCAGCATGTCGATGCAGAACCTGCTACACCTGTTTGCCGAAGCGAGATCACCAAGTTATAAGTATCCACAAGGACGGCATCAGATCGATCAGAACCTGCTACGCCTGTTTGTCCGAAGGAGAGATAACATCAGGTGAAAAAAAAAAAAAAACCACAAGGACGGCATCAAATCGACCAGAACTTACTAACCTGTTTGTCTGAAGGGAGATCATCAGGTAATAACTTTCCACAAGGGTCATCAGGTCAGTTAACAACTTTCCACAAGGCCATCAGGTAATAACTTTCGCACAAGGTCATCAGGTAATAACTTTCCGCAAGGTCATCAGGTAATAACTTTCCACAAGGATATACGACATCCAGTCGATCAGATCAGAACCTGCTACACCTGTTTGTCTGAAGGGAGATCACCCACATTCATCAACTTGGGTTTTTGTTATCCGGAAACAAAAGTAAACGGATCCAACTGAAACAGGTCACGCTACACAATTTCAGCCCAATGAAATTATGCTACTGCTACTTCTACTACCGCCAACGTGTCTACTGAAAATTGGGTGGTTCCAACATGAGGGGATAGGACGCTGTTTCTCTGGAACAGACCTCACCACAGAATACCATGACACTTTGGCAGCTAATCTTTCTACCGAAGATCGCTGCACTGACTCCGGAACTTATGATAACTTTGACTGTGCAACTCAGAATCTGCGGAATGTTTCAGTGAGAGGGAGAGAGACAGAGACAGAGACAGAGAGAGAGAGTGAATTCACCTGCTAACCCCATTTGAACCCATTTTCCATTGCAAAGGGACTACACTAGTTTGAAACCTCACACCACTTTCATTTTCAATAAGGTGCATGTGATTATACCTCTACATAACATGGCTGAGAGACTGACACACTTAGACAGAATGACAAAGGGCCAGAATACCAGATAATGTGATAAGAACACACACACACACACACACACACACACACACACACACACACACACACACACACACACACACACACACACTTCTAAGATTCGTGGAGTTATTTATCCTGTAACTCCTTTTGAGGCATGATTGGGGGAATGCGGACGCAAGCTGAAAAATAAGGAACATGACAACCAACATAATGCACTGAGCGTGTAGCGGTAAACAAAGTTCAGTTTGTTGTATCCACAGTCTCTGGGTGGTTAGGAGAACAGACACCTGTAGTAGCAGTGACGACGTTCACCAACACCTGTAGTAACAGTGACAACGTTCACCAACCTGTAGTAGCATGACAAAGTTCACAACACCTGTAGCAGTAGTGACAACGTTCACCAACACCTGTAGTAGCAGTGACGACGTTCACCAACACCTGTAGTAACAGTGACAACGTTCACCAACACCTGTAGTAGCAATGACAAAGTTCACAACACCTGTAGCAGTAGTGACAACGTTCACCAACACCTGTAGTAGCAATGACGACGTTCACCAACACCTGTAGTAACCTTGACAACGTTCACCAACACCTGTAGTAACAGTGACAAACGTTCACCAACACCTGTAGTAGCAATGACAAAGTTCACAACACCTGTAGTAACAGTGACACGTTCACCAACACCTGTAGTAGCAGTGACGACGTTCACCAACACCTGTAGTAGCAGTGACAACGTTCACCCAACACCTGTAGTAGCAGTGACAACATTCACCAACACCTATAGTAGCAGTGACAAACTTCACCAACACCTGCAGTAGCAGTGACAAACTTCACCAACACCTGTAGTAGCAGTGACAACATTCACCAACACCTGTAGTAGCAGTGACAAAGTTCAACAACACCTGCAGTAGCAGTGACAAACTTCACCAACACCTGTAGTAGCAGTGACAACATTCACCAACACCTGTAGTAGCAGTGACAAAGTTCACCAACACCTGCAGTAGCAGTGACAAACTTCACCAAACACCTGTAGTAGCAGTGACAACATTCACCAACACCTGTAGTAGCAGTGACAAAGTTCACCAACACATGCAGTAGCAGTGACAAACTTCACCAACACCTGTAGTAGCAGTGACAACATTCACCAACACCTGTAGTAGCAGTGACAACATTCACCAACACCTGTAGTAGCAGTGACAAAGTTTCAACAACACCTGCAGTAGCAGTGACAAACTTCACCAACACCTGTAGTAGCAGTGACAACATTCACCAACACCTGTAGTAGCAGAGACAACATTCACCAACACCTGTAGTAGCAGTGACAAAGTTCACCAACACCTGCAGTAGCAGTGACAAACTTCACCAACACCTGTAGTAGCAGTGACAAACATTCACCAACACCTGTAGTAGCAGTGACAAAGTTCAACAACACCTGCAGTAGCAGTGACAGAGTTCACCACACACCTGTAGTAGCAGTGACAAAGTTTCACCAACACCTGTAGTAGCAGTGACAAAGTTCACCAACACCTGTAGTAGCAGTGACAAAGTTCACCAACACCTGTAGTAGCAGTGACAACGTTCACCAACACCTGTAGTAGCAGTGACAAAGTTTACCAACAACACCTGTAGTAGCAGTGACAAAGTTTACCAACACCTGCAGTAGCAGTAGCAGTGACAACGTTCAAGAACACCTGTAGTAGCAGTGACGACGTTCAAGAACACCTGTAGAAGCAGTGACAAAGTTCACCAACACCTGTAGTAGCAGTGACGACGTTCACCAACACCTGTAGAAGCAGTGACAAACTTCACCAACACCTGTAGAAGCAGTGACAAAGTTTACCAATACCTGTAGTAACCTTGACAAAGTTCACCAACACCTGTAGAAGCAGTGACAAAGTTCACCAACACCTGTAGTAACAGTGACAACGTTCACCAACACCTGTAGAAGCAGTGACAAAGTTCACCAACACCTGTAGTAGCAGTGACGACGTTCACCAACACCTGTAGAAGCAGTGACAAAGTTCACCAACACCTGTAGAAGCAGTGACAAAGTTTACCAATACCTGTAGTAACCTTGACAAAGTTCACCAACACTGTAGAAGCAGTGACAAAGTTCACCAACACCTGTAGTAACAGTGACAACGTTTCACAACACCTGTAGAAGCAGTGACAAAGTTCACCAACACCTGTAGTAGCAGTGACGACGTTCACCAACACCTGTAGAAGCAGTGACAAAGTTCACCAACACCTGTAGAAGCAGTGACAAAGTTTACAATACCTGTAGTAACCTTGACAAAGTTCACCAACACCTGTAGAAGCAGTGACAAAGTTCACCACACCTGTAGTAACAGTGACAACGTTCACCAACACCTGTAGAAGCAGTGACAAAGTTCACCAACACCTGTAGTAACAGTGACAACGTTCACCAACACCTGTAGAAGCAGTGACAACATTCACCAACACCTGTAGAAGCAGTGACAAAGTTCACCAACACCTGTAGAAGCAGTGACAAAGTTCACCAACACCTGTAGAAGCAGTGACAAAGTTCACCAACACCTGTAGTAACCTTGACAAAGTTCACCAACACCTGTAGTAACCTTGACAAAGTTCACCAACACCTGTAGAAGCAGTGACAACATTCACCAACACCTGTAGTAGCAGTGACAACATTCACCAACACCTGTAGTAGCAGTGACAACGTTCACCAACACCTGTAGTAACAGTGACAAAGTTCACCAACACCTGCAGTAGCAGTGACAAAGTTCACCAACACCTGTAGAAGCAGTGACAAAGTTCACCAACACCTGTAGAAGCAGTGACAAAGTTCACCAACACCTGTAGTAGTAACGTTGACAAAGTACACCAACACCTGTAGTAACGCTGACAACGTTCACCAACACCTGTAGTAACGTTGACAAAGTACACCAACACCTGTAGTAACGTTGACAACGTTCACCAACACCTGTAGTAACAGTGACAAAGTTCACCCAACACATGTAGTAACAGTGACAAAGTTCACCAACTCCTGTAGTAACATTGACAAAGTCCACCAACACCTGTAGTAACAGTGACAAAGTACACTTGTAGTAACCGTGACAAAGTTCACCAACACCTGTAGTAACATTGAAACGTTCAACAACATAGACTTCATTTTATAACTTTACACAAATTCTACCAATTCTCAGCCAAAAATGTATGAACTGATATAACTAAGGAGCATTTCCAAGGTATGCATTACGTATTTCTGTCCAAATGTTTGGGCCACATCATGATAAAATGAGAGTCGTCTACTGTCTCCTGCTCGATACATTTTCTCACTTCAATATCAGCCACACAACATGGGAGCAGCAGTCTGACAGGACAGAGACGGGTGGCGATCAGCTGTCCGCAAAGGTGCAGAAACCTGTGAAAGCAACGAAATTGCTGCAGCTGAGCAGCGCAGGATGGTCAGGAAGACCAGTGCCAACAGATCTCCAACTGCTGCCACCATCCCCTGTCCATACTGTGATAGGTCTTTCCGGGCGCAGATCGGCCTGACCAGCCATCTACGCACTCACCCCCGATCCCAGGATGACTAGATGGTCTTCATCGTCTCGACGGACATACAACACAACACATTTTCTCCAATGGCTTTCCTCGCAGTCATTTCAAAACCTGCGTCCGATCACAGTTGTGTTTATGGCTTCTTTTATTAAACGTTAATCAATAGACAGATACAGTAATGTGACAACTGATTAGCATACTTTTCTAACTGATAGATAATAATACTCTTTTATAGCATCTGATAAGTATGCTTTTTTAAACTCATAGTATATTTTTCAAAAGTCAGTTTTATAGTTGTTTCCATGAAACAAACATCTACTGTTTGAATCTAAAGCTTAATTTGGTTTAAAACCGTGAAGGAAGATAAGTATCTTGTTGAGCAAAGCAAACTATCGTCATACTGGCGTCGGAAAACTGTTGTTTCACAAACACTGTCGAAGCCTGTTGTAACCAAAACATATAGATGTATAAAAATTCACTTTTATGCCAATAATACAACTTTCTAGACATTGCAATCGAGTCAGCATCAGATAGAGATCATATCAAGGATACCCAAAGTCTGATCATTCGGGTTTTAACTTTCACAGAAACTTCACATCCCATTCCCAGTTCTCCATAAAGGTTTGTCTTTGCACTCGTTTGCTTTTCTTTTCTTTTTCTTCGCATACTCTCTCTCTCTCTCTCTCTCTCTCTCTCTCTCTCTCTCTCTCTCTCTCTCTCTCTCTCTCTCTCTCTCTCTCTCTCACACACACACACACACACACACACACGTACGGGCGCGCGCGCGCGTGCGTGCCGTCCACTTATAGAAGTCATAGAAATTTTTGTACTACTTCTTCACAACAGAGTGGGAAAAAAACAAATCATAAACACATAGCAACTGATACTCGTGAACACTCACGCCTTTTGAAAGTTCGCCATGCTATGCATGCCCTGTAGAGGAACTCCGATAAACCCGATGAAGATAAGAGGAATCTGTCAATCTCTTTGTTTTTTTCAGTGTGTTAAAGTATGCGCTCGACTGGTACCTTGAAGGTGAAAACATTTTCTTCGTTGCATTCCAACTAAAAAAAAAGCATACCACACATACATAAAATCAAGTACTAATGAGAAATACTGTGACACCAGTATGACATCGGTTTAGTGCCGAATAACAGGATGACTAAAATGGGTCGAAAAGAACAAATGATCGGAGAGAAACAAACAAGATTTAGAGTACAACACAATACCCATTGCCTTACAGCTGAATTTAGCTTAGCGCTGGCTGGATCACTCAGTGACACAACACCCGGTATTACACGTTGTTCATCCAGGAATTCTTTGTCCTGCCTCTAGGACATCCATCTATCCACCCCCCTCTGCAATACCCTGTATAAAGCAGACAGTGTGGTCTCGGAAGATGTGGAATCATGATGAGATATACGTGCGTGTGCTAGGTAGCGAAGCCCGTGGCGTTCGATGACTGAGGTTTTTGTTTGTTTGTTTGTTTGTTTGCTTGCTTGTTTGTTTGTTTGTTTGAAGTATTTTCAGAACATTCTTATGTGAAGTGTCTAGGTTCTAGCGTGTGAAGGAGAGAGGTGAGAGAAAATGACCAGAGACAGCAGGTCTGACATTCTCAGTGATCTCTGTTGCCTTTTAATATTGTCCAATGTCCTTGATGATGAACCGATGTTAAAATAACCACTGAACTGAACTGAACTGAACCGAACTGAGAAAAGGTGGGATGGGAGGGGGAGGGGGAGACGGGGGATCGAGTAGAGAGATGGGGATGGAGACAGGCACGGAGCAGAGGGAAGGGGGGGGGGGGAGATGGGGGTTGGGGTTGGCGGTCTTTTTCTGCCTACCAAGGCGTGTTGATACGCCTTTTTTAACTATGGGAACTAGCTAATTTCACAGGCATAATAACGGGGTTGATCCTGTTGAGTGATTAAAGATGTCGCGATCATCATTGTTTTCGTGACGGATCAAACTTTTTTTTTTTCTCATGTAAAAAGGGTCACATGAACCAGGGAGAGATACGTGATTCATGACCCTAGTGTTGTTTTTCTTTAATTTCCTTAAGGAAAAAAAATCAAAACCTTCAGGTGACCGTAAACCTTCGTGTGACCAATTGTAAGGCCTTTTTCCCTAGGAAACCACTGTTTCTGTTGTTGTTCTTGTTGTTGTTGTCGTACCCTAGCTAAAAAAAAC
>JADBJO010033091.1:0-14959 GCA_016801955.1 Conus betulinus
CTACTAGTGTATTTTACCATATTGACAGAACCAACGAAGGCCGCGTTGCATGTGATGAGATTTTCGAGAGTGACAACATCTCCCTCTGTCTGTAACCCAGCCTGCAGAAGAAACACGCACAGTGACAAAGAGACAGAGATTGATTTGGAACAGTGCAAACAGAGAATCTGGGACAGTTGCACGCGATGATGTGTCGATTTGGATTTTGGGTTCAGTGAAGCCAAGCGCTGATCAAGGACTGTGTGTTGATGAATGCTGTGATGTGGTTTGTGATCAGGACAGGCCTCGAGCGAATGACCAACAGAACGACCCTCCAGAGAACGTGACTCTCAGTGGCATTATGTCATACCTACAAGGAATGATAAGAAACATGGACCCAGCGTTCATTCTGTTGACACGAGAGAATGTGTAACTGCTGCCCTCCAGCGGCAATTCAGATGTGGTGGAAGAAAATCTTGTTGACAGTGTAATAAACTTTTTTTTTGGATTTTTGGAGTCTCAATCATGACAATCCAACATACTCCGTTTTGGTTCAGTATGTGTTAATTATTTCCGTGATTTGGTTTCCTCATCGCGATGTTGTTTTTCTGACATTTATGGTTTGTGTGCATTCGTTGATATTCATTTTGAACAACCCCTTCCCCACCGTAATCCCTGCATGAGAATGGGGCTTCTAAGGCTGTTAACTCATAAATCATTCATGCGTTGTCTCTTCTCTCATCTCTCTCTCTCTCTCTCTCTCTTCTCTCTCTCTCTCTCTCTCGTCATCTCCACATATATACATATAACATTTTTTTAATATTCATATTCTCCCCCCCCCTTTCTCTCTTACACACACACACACGCACACACGCACGCGCGCGCACGTGGATGGATGACAGTGCATGACCGCAGCTAAGGAAACGGGATATAAAAGATATGATTATCGTACACAAATTAGCAGAAAACTGTATGTCATCAGAAGAATGAGGAATAGCAACCCAGAACAGCGCACAGATCATGGATACATCAAAAATTCATACAAATACAATGTTATCTGACGGCATTATGCATACATCATCAGAGAAACAAGAGACATAAACAGAGACAACTCTTTGACTGCCTGTGAAGAAAAATTGTATTACGAATCAACGTCAAAACGGTCAACTTCTCTCTCTCTATCCTCTCTCTCTCTCTCTCTCTCTCTCCTCTCTCTCAGTGTTTTATTTCTCGCACACCGTGATTTGCCACACGCAATCATTGTCAATGCCTGCCATATCCTGAGGGCTGCTTGTGCACTGACGTCATGTGCTGGTCATAGGAGCCGGCCTGGTCACCAAACCACCCACAGACGGCAAAAAACTCGTCTAAGCACATGCAGTATGCAGGTGTTCCTCAAAACGGTTGTGAGCTGTTCACATGTCTGTAAAAAAATGCGCTAGCTGACAGAAATTGATAATGAGGTGCTGTTTGGAAAACGAATAGAATCATTAATCAACTTTGGAGCAGCGTGAAATAAAGGATGAAGGCATTACTTGTGTTATGCACACACACACACACACACACACACACTGTTTCAGTTCCATCAAGGAGGCGTCAATGCGTGTGGACTAGTCCACATACACTACACCACATTCGCTAAGTTTTGAGACCACAGTGTGCATGATTTTAAGCTGATGGATAAATGAATGAACAACTAAGATGAGAGAATTGAAGAAGAGGGTCTTGTGGCTACGACTTAGCAAATGTTTGATCTACGCATTAGCCCAATGCCCTCGTAAGACCTTGAGTGCCTACCTAACATTTGACTGTGTCTTTTTTTTTTTTTTAAATGTATGTTTGTGGAGTGATTGTACACATGTCTGTGTATGAATATGTGTGCACAGGTTCATGTGTGAGTGCGCATGTGTAATGTAATGTAATGTAATGTAAAATGTATATTTATAGAGTGCTTTACCTCGCAAGATCCCAAAGCGCATATTACAGAAAAAAAAAAAAATGATAAAATTCTAATTCTAATTCAAAGCACACACACACACACACACACACACACACACACACACACACTGCGAGACGGAACATAGAGATGGAGGAGGTCAGAGAGGGTAGGAGGGAGCCAGATTATTCAGTGATTTGAAAACCAGGAGGAGAACTTTAAAGTCAATGCGAGACTGAATTGGGAGCCAGTGTAAGGATGACAGAATTGGTGATATGTGATCAGATCTAGAGGAGCGGGAGATCAGACGGGCGGCATTGTTCTGAACTTTTTGAAGTTTAGAGATGAGTGTTAAGGGACAACCGGCAAGGAGGGAGTTACAATAGTCGAGCTGAGACAGAACAAAAGCACAGATTAGAGTCTTCAGGGCATTTTGAGTGAGGAAGCGGCGCGCGAACTGAGCTGATTCTACGAAGTTCAAGGTAGCAGGACTTGCACACATTAGAGATATGTTGTTTTGAAAGAGAGAGTTTGGTCGAGTGTGATGGGCAGAGATACACAGCAGTTGGTTGTCATCTGAAAAGCTATGGTGAAGGAGAGAGTGTTGGCTGATAATGGGCGAGAGAGGCTGGGTGTATAGCACACAAACAAAACTGTCCCAGGACAGATCCCTGAGGGACACCAAACTGAAGTGCTCTTGCTGGAGACTAAACACCTCTCACTGAAACAATTTGCACGTGATCAGATAGATATGAAGAGAACCAGGAAAGGACAGAACCAGAAAGACCAACAGAAGTATTGAGTCTTGAAAAAAGAATGGAGTGATGTATTGTATCAAAGGCAGCAGACGCGCGTGTGTTTATGTAAGCATGTGTGTGCCTGCTTGTATGTGCGCGTGTGTGTGAATGTACAAAGTGCGTGTACATGTGTGTGTGTTGTGTGTGTGTGTGTGTGTGTGTGTGTGTGTGTGTATGCACGTGTGTGTGTGTGTGTGTGTGTGTGTGTGTGTGTGTGTGTGTGTGTGTGTGTGTGTGTGTGTGTGATTTGTGGGTTTGTGTGAGAATACACACATCTGTACGTACATGTCTTTATATGTGTGCGTCTTTGTATGTGGACGTGTACGCATGTGTGTGTGTGTGTGTGTGTGTTTGTGTGTGTGTGTGTGTGTGTGTGTGTGTGTGTGTGTGTGTGTGTGTGTGTGTGTGTGTGTGTGTGCGTTCATGTGTAAGCGTATATGTGCACACACGAGCAGGTGTGGATTTGCACATGCACGCATGTGCATTTGTGTGTGTGTAGGAGCGTGTGCATGACGCACACACACACACGCAACACACACACACACACACACACACACACACACACACACACCACACACACACACACACACACACGCACGCACCCACGCACGCCTGCACACACAAACACACACACATACATACCGCCCCCCCCCACACACACACACATTCACACACACACACACACACACACACACACACACACACACACCACACACACACACACACAACACACACACACACACACAGTTACACACACACTATTCATCCAGGTGGCAAGAAACCGGCAAACACACACATGACTTACTTGACTTACTTGACTTAGTCCTCTTCGCTCCTTGAGAAGCAATAGGACCTCAATAGCAAAACTTCCACCTCCGTCAGTCCCTGGTACAGGTCCTGATCTCCCCCCAGGTCAGGCTGGAGGCTCTCAGCTCGTTTAGCAAGCTCCTCCTCCAGGTCTGCTTGGGGGCCCGTCGTTTCCTCTTGCCCTGCGGGTTCCACTCGAGCGCGCCTGCATTGGGTGATGTTAGAGGGCTCCTTCCGCAGTGTGTGGCCGACCCACCACCGCCACTTTCTCTTCGTGACCTGGACGTCCATTGGCTGCAACAACACACACGTACCTAAACAAATGGAGAAGGATTTAGTGCTCATAAATGACACTGTTCATCCATGTTTAAACAAACAGTCGAAAGACGACGACTAATTATTGCACAAGCCCTGTCCATGCGATTGTGATATTACAGATACATGAGTTTACCCCTCCCCCCCTTCCCCTCCTCCACCCACCCCCCCCCCCCAACGATAAAAAAATGAATGAAAACCTACAATAGGCAAGAAGTCATGCATAAATCTATCGAACATTTTGGCATCAAAGACTCATATATGAAGCGTCTGTTGAGAAGCAGACAGAATATTGTTTACTCATAAAACAAAAGGGACAGGGATTTTTATGCCTGTCAACACGATTACACAACAAAAAACTTCACAAAGGATTGATTCAGCTATGTGAGCATGATTTATGTGTGCGTGTCAGCATGAATAAATTGTATGGGGTTGCATCAGAAGGATAAGAGAATTGCATACAATTAAAACAAAAACAACAAAAGCATTAAATTTACACAGAAGCTCTGATGATGAATTGTAGCATTATTGTTATATAGGCAGAGCAATAAAGCATACACAGGGATGACATAAAGTATTCAGGTATTGAAAATATGGTCCTGCGAAAGAGAGAGAGAAAGAGAGAGAGAGAGACAGAGACAGAGACAGACAGACAGAGAGAGAAGAGACGAGAGAGACAGAGAGAGAGAGAGAGTACAAAGTACATGCTAAAACATGAAAATTAATTCTGGCTCTCTCCTCTCTATCTCTATCTCTCTATCTCTGTCTCTCTCTCTCTCTGTCTCTTTCTCTCTCTATCTCTGTCTCTCTCTCGGTCTATGTCTCTCTCTCTGCTTCACCTCTCTCCTCTCTGTATGCGCGCGCGTGTGTGTGTGTGTGTGCGTCGTGTGTGTGTGTGTGTGTGTGTGTGGTGTGTGTGTGTGTGTGTGTGTGTGTGTGTGTGTGCAGTATGAATGAGTGTGTGGTGTGTGTGTGTGTGTGTGTGTGTGTGTGTGTGTGTGTGTGTGTGTGTGTGTGTGTGTGGTGTGTGTGGTGTGTGTGTGTGGTGTGTGTGTGTGTGTGTGTGTGTGTGTGCAGTATGATGCGTGTGTGTGGTGTGTGTGTGTGTGTGTGTGTGTGTGTTGTGTGTGTGTTGTTTGTGTGTGTTGTGTGTGCGTGTGCTTGCGCGCGCGTGCGTGCGTGCGTGTGTGTGTGTGTGTGTGTGTGTGTGTGTGTGTGTGTGTGGTGTGTGTGTGTGTGTTGTGCATGAGAGAGAGAGAGAGGGGGGAGAGAGGGGGGGGAATTGTCACAAGAAACCCACACATGGTTCGACAGACACGACCCATGGCAATAGTAAAACAATCAGACATTCAGACAGATTGTCTGTTTTTGCATATTGCAATAATGTAACCACCAGCATGGGATGAGGCCAATCATTATGCTTTCATATGTATGCAAGCTGCGCAAATATTTTGCAATAGGGATTCATAGATTGTCATTACTGTCTCCACTGAGGCATTGTTTTTGTCAGGGATATCATGAGACAGCTGCTCTCTGAATTATGTCAGGAAGCAATTCTACCCGGAGCATCTGTCCCTTGAAAATGATTTTCATCTCCCGACCATTCTAAAGGCTAAACGTTCTCTGTCTTCTCCTTCACTATGGACTTCTCTATTTTTGGTTTCAGATCGTGTCGAGGGTCTCAAGCCTATGACTAGGCAGATGTGACCCTACACATTAGCCAACGTGCTGGTCAGACCTTGAGTACCTAATTAACATTAGTAGTGTCATTTTTTTATCATTGTGTGTGTGTGTGTGGTGTGGTGTGTGTGTGTGTGTGTGTGTGTGTGTGTGTGTGTGTGTGTGTGTGTGAAGTTAATATACACGTATATGTGTGTGGATGTGCGGTCAAGGGCCCATGTGTGTGTGTGCGAGCGCATGTGTGTGTGTGTGTGTGGGGGGGGGGCGTATGTGTGTGCGCGCGCGCACACATGTGTGTGCGCTTGTATGTGTATGTATATGTATGTGTATGTGTGTGTGATTTGTGGGCTTGTGTGAGCATGCGCACGTACGTACATATGTGTGTTGTACCGATATGGATGCATGTGTGTGTCTTGTATGTGGGTGTATGTGCGCGTGTGCGTTGTTGTTGTTGTTCTTCAGTTTAACGTCTTCCCACTTAAAGTGATTTCAGACGGTTGTGTAATAGTGTGTGGTGTGTGTGTGTGTGTGTGTGTGTGTGTGTGTGTGTGTGTGTGGTGTGTGTGCGTGTGCGTTCTTGTGTGTGCGTGTATGTTTGCAAGCGTGGTGTGTGTGTGTGTGTGTGTGTGGTGTGTGTGTGTGTGTTGTGTGTGTGTGTGTGTGTGTGTTGCCCCGCGGTACTTTTTTGGTTTATGGGTAAATGAGTGTTTCAGAAGATGACTCAGGATCCAGACCAAAAACAAGAACATCAAATACTATAAATATGGTGTCCATGTACACCGCGCGCGCACACGGCGCGGTGAACACACCACACATACAATAATAACAACAACCCCTCCCCTCCTTACACACACTCACTCAACCACTCACACACACACACACACACACACAAACACACCACACACACACACACACACACACACCAACGCTTGCACACTCCTGTCCAGGATTCTAATTAGCACGGCTGTATCACTCCACTGATGAAACACATACACGTCTACAGTATAGGCTGGGGGACCCTGAGAGATTCAAAGCCTTATCTCAGTTGACATGTGCTTGATCATTCGTGTCTGTTATTGGAAAATGCCCAGTATGGGTTTACACCCCAGTCTCTAGGAGTCTTTCCAGTGTTGGCCTTGAGATTATTCCAAATTTTGTTTGGTTGGTGATGTCTCTTGCTCTCTTCCTTAACTCCAGCTCCATTATATTGTACCCATTCATACCTTTTAAAGAGTGAAGAAAGCTCCATGGTGCATTCCATGTCAGGTGCCACCTCACAATGAAACATGTTCTTTTACAGTGTTGGGACTTGCATGATATGAGACACAAACAGTTTACAGCAGATTCCATGAAGACCTTGTTCAGAGACGTTTTGCTGACGCGATCTTTGAGTTCTTGAAAAGAGATAACATTTTTCAATTGGATCTGAGATTTTACAGTGAAAAGATTTTTAACAAACTTTCAGATGGGTTTTTCGATGCGATGTATTTAAGGAATTGTGTGAATGAATGAACTTGTGAGCTGATTTTACAAAGGGTGACAGCCCTGGTGTGGGCCCTTTTTTGCGGTCGGTCGGGGCTATAAGCAACATTATCTTATCTTATCTTCCCTTAACTCTGGATGTGCGGCCACTTCCTCTCTTGTGTTCAGATCTGAACGACGGTCTACAGTGTACTGGCTTTCCTCCTTGTTTGCTGAAGTGATTCTTCAGATTTCTTATTTCACATCAAGATCAGCCAAGTTGAAAGTCCAGTTTCTTAATGTTGCTTTGTGTGCCGCTCTCTCGTTCCTTTAACTACCAAGCATGTCCAGGACAGTACATCCATGTGAATCTCTCCAATTGAAGGTTGTTGCATTAATTCATACCAAGCAGTGCTTCCTATCCACTCTTCACTTTCTTAAGTAGGTTCATGGAGTCAGTCAGAATCATGGTTTGTTGAGTTTTAAACCTGCTTGTTGATGAAAGCCAGATGAGCGGCCTTGCATCACTGCTTCTACCTCACTTGTCAGACTTGAAGTTGATGTACGCGCCCCATTGCCTTCCTGGATAGTTTTGGCCATTTTGATTCACTGTGTATCCCCAGCCTGACTTACCTTTGCTGGACAGAAACCGTAATGTAATATAATAATATCATCTTTTGTGCCAAGCTCTTCTACTTCTGCATCTGATTTTGCGTTGGTTTTGCCTTGTAGCCCTTGTCCAGCGCTTCCCGAACCGTCGTCTTCCAAGGTATGGAGCGATGGGCAGCATGGTAGGGGTTTTAAGAAGTGTTTCTGAATACCTTTCCCATTCCTTCAATTTTGTTGGGTTATTCTCACTGGCACACGAGCTGTATACTGTCTCCGGCCTGTCCCCAACCATGATTTTCCACGTCCAAAACCGAGTGCCTTTCGTTTCTTTGACTGCTGCATGAAGCGTGGTTTCGGGGATTTCCAAGTGTTCTGAAAACATGTCCTCACTTGTTCTAGCTTGTTTCCTGCTACATTGAAGGAAGGTCAAGACAGGTATTGCTTTAGTTTCAAATGGTGTATCTTTTGTGGTTCCCAGGATCAATCCTCATTGCTTTATTTGATTCTGTATAATTGTAGAAGACGCTGCTTCGGACGTGTTGTTAGCCCTAATCCATAATCAAATCACACTACATATGTGACGTGATACAGTCGGTAGAGATCGGCTGTTCAATGCCTTTAGCTGCCATTGCTTTCATGGCAGATAGGCGCTTTTTTGCACTTAAGAACAATATTCTCAACATGTTTGTTGAAGGTTACATTCTATCAGAGCCCTACACCCAAAATAGCATAGGTAGGCATGTAAGATTTGAATATGACAGTAATAATCCCAAAGGTATGTTTATTGGTATGGGTGACGAATCACTCATGTGCACAGAATGCCATCCTGTTTTTGAACATGACGTTCATATCTTAACTGTCTAAAACTGGGAAAATTCCATACGTTTTTGCACAGGTCCACTACAACAGACTACGGCATTTAAAAAAAAATGATTTTGTCATATTCATTTTACTGTCTCTTTTTATATATGCTAATGTTGTAAGTACTTTCTAGTATTTCCCTTCATTCCATTTCAAAATTATTATATTTGATCTGCTTAATTTTCTACCTTCCTTTTTTTCTAAGGTGTTTTTTTTTTTCTTTTTGTTTTTTTCTTTATTTCAAATAAATCCATACATTACAAACACATCAGAAAAAAAAGATAAAAAAAAGAACAAATTCCAAACAAACGATAGATAAATAGGGACATCAATACACGGCAATTTTGGTTCCACGCTGCTACACACGGCTAGGATTGGTCAATGACCAGTCACGTGACGTTTTAGTATAGGGACTCCTTCCTCCACTCACCCTCTGTTCTGACTTTCCCTATAAATATCAGGGTGAGAACGCTGTGCAACGTCTGCTGTGTCTGAAACGCCTCTCTGTTGACTGCAAGCGCCCTGGAAAGTTTTTAGGATACAGGTAAGAGTGCTGTGTGTCCATGGAGGGAGGAGGAGAAGATGTGGTGTAGCAAAGGTGTGTGTGTGTGTGTGTGTGTGTATGTGTGTGTGTGTCGTAAATCTGGAGGACGATGGAGCGGTCAAACTGATCTGACAGAAACCAACAAGTTGCTAAGGTCCTATTTCAGATCTGGAAAATTTAAGTTCATCTTGAGTTGTAGCGTAGTTCGTTTTTGTTTTTTGTTTTTTTTTTTTTTTTCTGAGCCGACATATGTCAATCAAATCTAGAAGATACATCCTACATTTTATTTCACTGCCTTTCAAGAGCTTTTGAGCCAGCAAGAAAAACACAAAGAAACGAAGGTATTGGAAACCATTTAGAAAACACCTTTACCAAGATTGCAGATGCTTCAAAGCTGGGAAGACACTATGTATAGAAATGGCCATACGGCAAAACCAACACAGACATTGAGATGCAGGAAGGACACTGTATAGAATGGCCATACGGCAAACCAACACAGACATTGAGATGCAGGAAGACCACGGTATAGAATGGCCAGACGGCAAACCAACACAGACATTGAGATGCAGGAGAGATTGTAATAGAATGGCCAATACATCAAAACCAAAACAGACATTGAGATGCAGGGGACGGGACACTGTATAGAATGGCCATATGGCAAAAACCAACACAGACATCGAGATGCAGAAAGACACTGTATAGAATTGGCCATATGGCAAAAACCAACACAGACATCGAGATACAGGGAAGATATTGTATAGATGGCCATACGGCAAAACCAACTCAGACATCGAGATGCAGGAAGACAATGTATAGAATGGCCATACGGCAAAAACCAACACATGACATTGAGATGCAGCTAGAAAACCTCAGCATGAAATTATATATTCCTTTATGCATTGACAGTTCTGTCAACAAAGGTGTGTCAGGCTGGGCATACACAGTGAAGCCAAAACAGCCAAACTGTCCCAGGAAGACTATGGTGTGCACAGATTAACAACTTCAAGTCTAACAATGGAGGTAGAAGCAGTGACA
This sequence comes from Conus betulinus, assembly GCA_016801955.1. Taxonomy (NCBI): domain Eukaryota; kingdom Metazoa; phylum Mollusca; class Gastropoda; order Neogastropoda; family Conidae; genus Conus; species Conus betulinus. Next base: position 10,025 of record JADBJO010033091.1, read on the forward strand.
CAAGCACTCCACTGGCAGTTATCCCATCCACAGCCAGTTTTAAAACTCGACAAACCATGACACTGACTGACTCCATGAACCCTACTTCAAAAAGTGAAGAGTGGAATGGGAAGCCCTGCTTGGCAGGCATCGATCATAACTTGAATTATAGCTTGGCTAACTGATGTGATACGAAATCTGTAGAAATCACCTCGGCAAACAAGATCAAAGCCATTCCTAATCAGTGCATTGGTCTAATGCGCAGGGTTAAGACATCTAAGGCTAAGTCGTAGCCATGACACTCTCATGGTCATCTTAGCCATTAATCATTTCTCTCTACAGCTTTAGATCATGCAAAAGAGTGGTCTCAAAACTTAGCGAAGGTGGTTGTGATGTCAATGAAATAGTCTGCACGCTGTGACACCTCCTTGGACGAACTAAAACTGGAACAAACTGAGAACTTAAGTAAGGGTATAGGTTTCTGGATTCTGGACTTCAACATTAGAAAAGTAGTTTAAAGACTCGGAATCAAAAACTTACTTGCTGTTGGAGGCAGCCGAGGCCTGGTGGGACAACTGTTGTGTGGGGTGAACAGTTGTCAGGATCTGATTTGTAGATGGGGGGAAGTTCAAAAGCCTTGATCTCTTTTCTGGCTGGGGCGTCTGTCTTGATTTCGATGGCTTCTTGTAACCTTTCTTTTTGTGAGGAAGGCCTCTGTAGATAAGATCTTGGTTTCTTGAGGGCTGAAACTGTGGCCTTGAGCTTGTATGTGTTTTGTGTATGACAGAAGTAGATCGGTTTTGGTGTTCCTGTAGACGGGTGGTGAGTGGTCTTGCTGTCTCGCCAATGTAGGTATGGGCAGAGTCTTGACAGCCTACCTGGTACACTACACCACACTGCTTGAGGGGGTCCGTTTTGTCTTTGACATGAGTCAGTTGCTGGCGTAGGGAGTTGGTGGGTTTGTGGGAACACTTTGCATCCATGTTGTTGGAAGGTCCTGGCTAGACACTCTGAGACTCCTTTGATGTAGGGGATCCCCACTTTCACACTGTCTGTATCTGTAGAAGGGTAGCAAACTCGAGGATTGTGTCCCACAATCCATGCAGGGTATCCATTAGCAGAAAGGGCAGTAGTCTTGGTGTGTTCTTCTTTCAGCTCTCAGGCTTCTCCTTAGTGGAACGCACAGTACAGAGGCTCTGTGCATGAAGGTGATGACACCAGATCTCTTGTGCTGGAGGGGGTGGTTAGACTGAAAGTTCAGATCTGGTCAGTGTGGGTGGGTTTCCTATAGACGCTGGTCTCTACCCTGTCGTCAGGGTTCGGGTGATGAGAGTGGCGCCAGGAACTGTGATGAGTGTCCAGGAATGGGATCTTCCCTCTTGCTTCAGTTTCTGAAGTAAATTGGATACTGTCGTGGATGGAATTCAGGTGAGTGGTGAAGCTGTCAACCTCTGTCTCCTGTATGAGGGTCATGGTGTCATCCACATAGTGGTACCACATACTGGGAGGGTTGGCAGCAGTTCTCAAGGGCTAATTTTCTGAGAATGTTCCATGTACAGGTTCGCTACCACTGGAGATACTGGCGAAGCCATGGCTCCAGCTCTTGTTGTTCTGCTGGTAGAACTCATGGTTGAACGAAAAGAACGGTGCCAGTGAGACACGGTTTCCAACAGGTCTAGTGCCTGTTCTGTAGCGAGCTCACACCGGTGACGAAGGTGGTAGTCATCCTCAATCTTCTCCCGAATGACTTGGAGAGTCTTGGGTACAGGGATGCTAGTGAATAGTGCACACACATCACAGGAGACAAGTTTTCTCCCCTGGAGCCATTTGCTGTTTTCTATCTTCTGTACAAAGTCTGTGTTATTGGCTTGGGTTGCCCGACTGAAGGTCCCAATACTTGTGTCAGGAATTTGGAGGGATTGTACATGACACTGCCACAGCTGGACACAATAGGGCGGAGGGGGGGCGTCCTTCTTGTGTATCTTGGGTAATTCATACAGCTTAGGCGTGGATTCTGAAGTGGGGTAAAGTTGTTGGTAAAAAAATTGGGGAGATGGAAAAGTTAAAGAAGCCAGCGAAATCAAGACCAGACTCTCCAGCCTGAATATAGATCAATGCTTTGAACTTCCCCCTATTTACAATTAGATCCTGACAACCGTTCACCCCACACAACAGTCGCCTGATGAAAACAGGGCGACCCTGTCGAAAATATTCTCCAAGTAAGTTTTGATTCTGAGTATTTAACTACTTTTCTAATAATAAAACTGAGAACTCTTCATCTCGTTGCAACAAGCTCCACATCAACAATTCAAACAAGACTATGATACCGTTTTTTTTTTTTCTTTTTAGATAGGAAGTTTTGCAACCATTTCTTTGTTTTTTCTTCCTTACAATAACACAGGCAGTGTTTCAGTGATTTGGGCTATTTGTCTTATAACTGGTTTTGATGTCAAGAAAATCGTGTGTTCCAGACATTGTTCAAAGACAGTTGAACATCCGTGCACCATGAATGCCCTGGCCTGCCTGTTGTTGCTGACAGCCATCATGATGGCACAGTCTGATGAGGTAGCTGACTTCCTCAACGTGCATCCTCAAAACACGACCCGCATCTACTTCTTTGACGTCACGTCTAAGGCCAGTGTGTGGGCGACCTGAAAGGAGCTCTGAAGAACTTCACCATTGATCACAGCTTTAAGGTAATCCAGCTGCTTCTGTTCTACTGCTGAACAAGGGTTTTTTTTTTTTCTTCTTTCAGTTAGAGGGTAGATCATTATATATCTGCTGCTTACTGTAACTTCAAGGTCAGCCCTCAAAGAACAGCGATGGGTAACAATGAGAACAACAAAACAACAACTGTGATAATGATTATGATGATGATGATGATGATGATGATGTTATGATGATGGTATTATTATGATGATGTAATATTGTGATGATGATGATAATGACTGATGATGATGATGATGATGCAAATGATGATGATGATGAGAGGAGGAGGCGGAGAAGAAGAAGAAGAAAAAGAAGAAAGAAGAAGAAGAGCAACAGCAGCAACAACAACAGCAACAACAACAACAACAACAACAACATAATAATAAAGAATAATAATAATAACAAACAATAATGATATATGATGATGATGATGGTGACGACGACGATGACGATGTTCATACTACTGCTACTGGGGCTACGACTTTCACAACTACCACTGTCTCCACCACCACCAAACAATACAAAACAATACACCACCAGCATAATTATATACTATTACTACGGACTACTACTACTACTACTACTGCCGCTGCTACATGGCTACTACTGCTACTACTACTACTACTACTACTACTACACACAAACATACACACAACGGTGCGCGCGCGCGCACGCGCGCGGCGCGCGCGCACACACACCCACACACACACACACACACACCCACACACACACACAACACGTGCAAGCGCTCCACAGACACACACGCACACACACACGCACACCCACACACCACAACACACACACACACACACACACACACACACCCAACTCCACGCAAGATAATCTCAGAGAAACAGACGGACAGACAACCACACTTCACACACACACACACCACACACACACACACCACACACACAATTTAAGTGTGTGTGTGTGTGTTGTGTGTGTGTGCGTGTTTGCGTGCGTTCGTGGCTGGCGTGCGTGGCGTGCGGCTGCATGTAGTTATGGTTGCGTGTTCTGTGTGTGTGTGTGTGTGTGGTGTGTGTGTGTGTTGTGTGTGTGTGCAGGTCATAGGTGAATTCAGATAGATCCTTTTTGGTAAGAGTACACTTTCTCAGTGTTTCAGATCAAGTCCATAGAATAGGTATTGCTTTCAGTCTTGTGCCTGCATTTGTGTGTGTGTGTGTGTGTGTGTGTGTGTGGTGTGTGTGTGTGTTTGTGTGTGTTGGTGTGTGTTTGTACGTGTGAGTGCGTGCGTGAGAGCGCACGTGTGTGTCTTGGTATGTGTGCATGTGTGCGTGTTTATGGTGGGTGGGTGTGGGTGGTTGATTTGTTTGCATGTATATGTGTGTCAAATGGAACACATATATCGAATCGATTACAGCAGTCACAATTTAATCTGAAAGAAATGTGAATTCCAGCAATCTATATCTTCCCTTGATGATAACAGGACTCCAGAAAGCTTATTTGGGCATTAACTATATGTCCGAGAGAAAGGATTTGAACAATGTCAGTGTGTCGTTAATGGACATGTAATCAAACCCCATCATCCTGATCATTTTCAAATTATGTATTAATGGTTCCCTCTTGGACGATCAGTAAGTGGGCTCAGCATTTATTATTCCTTGTTTCAAAGTGAGAGATATATCTGAATTGGAAAACGGATTTATTATTTAGCTGCTATTCTGATGTCTCTATATAATCTTATTGAGATTCCACATTTGTAATGCTTCACATGAACTCTTCTGTGTTGATTCAATGTTTATATACTTAAAGTCGATCAATACATCCTACCCTAAGTGAAATAAAGACCACGTCGTGGGTTAGACTCTTTCTATACGCACACACATACAAGCACCGAAGTCATGCTCCCCCGCAAGCAACCACCCATCTTGACGTCGCTTTCTTTCAAAATATATCACACCAAAATACCATTTGTCAAAAGGGGTTATCTGGTATGGCTAAAAAAGTTTATTATCGGTCTTTCTTTCTGCTTGATGCGCCTAACTATTCTACGGCGTGCGAGATTTTTTAACTTTACATCTCTCTGTGGTTTTTTTTCCGGCCAATCACAAATCACTTTGTTTTTTGTTTTTCATTTCGGCCAAGATTATATAGCGCGCGAGGGTATTTTATTTTTATCAGATACTTTTTGTCCCCATCAATCTGTGCCCCACATTGATCAGAGCGATAACTGTCTGTCTGTCCCACAGTGAAGTGATACAGACCAAGGTACTGTCCCTGTTG
>JADBJO010033093.1:0-5000 GCA_016801955.1 Conus betulinus
AACTACCTGCTTTTGATGAGCAAAGATGATGATATTGATTCTTTCTTGTTTCGATTTGAAACGCATGCTGCCACATGCAACTGGCCAAAAGACAGATGGGTACTCTATGTTGCTTCTCTTTTCGTGGAGGTGCTCTATCGCTGTATCACTCACTGTCGGTTAAACAAACTATCACCTGGGAGGATTTGAAAGCAGAGCTTTTAAAGAAATTGCATTGTACCAAGGAAGTTTTCGCGAGAAATTTCGCTCGGTTCGACCAGACGTGACTGAATCTTTTGCAGCTTTTTGATCCGTACTGGCCATGTTTTAGACAGATGGATAGAGTTGTCTAAAATTCCGCGCAAAATTTTGCCGATCTCCATGACCTTTTCCTGCAAGAGCAAATTTTGCAGAGCGTTTCCAAAGACCTTGCAATTTTTCTTCGGGAACGTTCATTCAAAAGTGCAGAAGAACTATGCCAAATTGCTGATCAGTACAAAAGTGCGCACCCAGGGAAAACTTTTGCTCGGAAAGCAGAGTTCAAGGTGTATGACACGAATGTCGGTTACGTTGCACCAAACCAAGACAATTTTCAACACGATCAGCGTAGTCGTAGATATCAGCGCGTTCGAGGTTCCTATCGTGGCACAAACCAGTCCGGATTTTCAAATCCGACCCAGGCTCAGCACGCACAACCACAGACAAACACTGGTAACATGAACAGGCGCGGTTTTGGTAACCATGGAGGCACTTCTACTCGTGGTGACCACACAGGTAATAAGGATGTACAATGCTGGACATGTGGCTGTCGTTTTCACAAACGAGACACTTGCCCTTATGTACAGAAGAGTAATGTGGCTGAAACAGTCTCAGAGAAAACATCTGAACATGTGCTGGTATCACAGGATACAAGGAATAACCTTATCATTGAAGACTGTACCATCAATGGTTTTTCAGGCACTTTGCTTAGAGACACAGGCTGTACAACAGCAGGTGTTAGGAAGTCTTTTGTACAGGCTAACCAGTACACTGGTAAGAGACAGAATTGTCGTTCCTTTGGTGGGAAAATTGAGTCATTCCCCTTGGCTGAGATACATGTTGCTACCCCCTACTTTACAGGTTCTCTGATAGCTTGTGTCATTGAAGACCCGGTCACTGATCTCATTCTTGGTAACTTGCCTGGAGTAAAAAACTGCTTGTGGTGGACAGGGTGGTTCATTTGTTTGTGACACTCATGCTTTGGTGACTACCAGGGCACAGCAAAGAGACTCTGACAGGCCAACTAAACCTTTTAAATGTACCTGAATGTCTGGTTTGAATGTGACTCCAGAAAAACTCAAACAGCTACAAAAGTCTGACACAAAACTTGCTTCTTTGTTTCGAAGCGCCACAAGTGCAAATACAGACAAAACCAAAACACATTATGTTGTCAAAGATGATATTTTGTATCGTCTTTTTAAAGATGATGTGGAACATGTCATACAGGTTGTTGTACCAGAAAGTTTGAAAACATGTGTGTTGAAGACAGCTCATGATGCTGTCATGTCTAAACATTTTGGTGTGAGACGTACATTAGCGCATGTGTTTGACTTCATTTTTTTGCCTGATGTAAGAAAAGATGTACAGAGGTACTGTGAGTCGTGTGATGTTTGCCAAAAAACGGTACCCAGGGGAAGAGTGCCATGTGCACCCTTGGAGAAGATGCCAATCATTACAGAACCGTTTAAGAGGATTGCAATTGATCTGGTTGGTCCCCTTAAACCAGCATCCTCATCAGGACACCAGTGGGTGTTGACTATTGTTGATGTAGCCACACAATACCCAGAAGCTATCCCTCTGAAAAAGATAGACACAGTGACAGTGGCAGAAGCTTTGTGGGGAGTGTTTTGTAGGACGGGTTGTCCTGCAGAAATCCTCTCGGATTGCGGTACCAAGTTTGTGTCGAAACTCATGACTGAGGTCTACCGTTTGTTGGGTGTTGTTCCCTCTACCACCTCACCCTACCACCCCCAGTCTAATGGACTGGTGGAAAGGTTTAATGGTACCCTTAAGACAATGTTACACAAGGTAGCACTTGATTGTCCCAAAGACTGGGATAGATACATTCATGCACTCTTGTTTGCCTACCGTGAACTGCCAAATGCAAGTACAGGGCTTTTCCCCCTTTGAATTGTTGTTCGGTCGCTCTCCCCGAGGACCAATGCAGATCCTCGCTCAGAAGTGGTCAGGAACCAGTCAGTCTGAGGATGACAAACTTTTGCTTGATTATGTGTTTGACCTCAAAAACAGGATTGTTGACACATGTACTCTGGCTGAGGAACAGGTGAAGTTGTCTGCCAAAAGCAAAATGTACGCTGACAAAAAGGCAAAAGTTCGCACTTTAGCTCCTGGAGACCAGGTTCTGGTGTTGCTGTCTGATAAAGACAGTAAACTTCAGGTCAAATGGAAAGGACCATACAAAGTGCTGGAAAAAAAAAACAGGTCCTGTGGATTACAGAATTGACATGAATGGTGATGGAAAAGTTTCCACATAAACATATTGAAGTTATATCACGTTAGACAGGCAGATGTGCATTACTGTCAATTCCAGTGTGCAGGCGAATGAAACCAATTGTGACAATGTTTGTTCTTTTGATGATTTAAAGGACATCTTACCTGTGGAATATCTGACTGTGTATCCAACTAGACAAACGACTGCTGGTGAGAGTGTGGTGCATGCTGCATCAGTGGGTGTGGTTCAGGAACCAACAAACAATGACGTCACTCTACCGACCGTTCCCTCAGTAAAACAATGAGACTTACAGGGACGTACACATTGACCAGTCATTGCCGGAAGACAAAATACGTGACCTGGAGGCTGTTTTTTCAGACTTTTCTGACATTCTTACTGACAAGCCTGGAAACGCAACAGCTGTTGACCCACATCACATTGTTTTGACCAGTGATATACCAGTCAGGGGTTAAACCTTACCCACTTCCCTTTTCCACACGACAGGTCGTTGAGAATGAAGTGAAAGCAATGTTAGACATGGGTGTGATTGAGCCCATCTACTTCTGCATATTGTGCCCCTGTTGTGCTCATTTCTAAACCAGATGGTTCTGTGCGGTTTTGTATTGATTACAGAGCGCTGAACAAAATCACTGTGTTTGACTGTGAACCCATCCCTGATATTGAGGAATTGTTTTGTCCGTTGTCGAAAGCCAAATACTTTGTGAAAATAGACTTAACAAAGGGATATTGGCAGATTCCGATTGATCCTAATGACAAACACAAGACAGCTTTTCAGACACCTATGGGTTTATTTCAGTGGACGAGGATGTCTTTTGGTTTGAAAAATGCACCAGCTACTTTTGCTCGCATGATGAGATGACTGTGTTTGTATGAGAATGCTGCGATCAGTTTTTTTTTGGATGATATTTTGATTGCGCAAGAAGACTGGTGTGCATTGTTGTGTTCCTTGCGACAGGTGTTACAAAAACTAGCTGATTTTGTGTTGACTGCCCGACCAAGCAAACTGTTTGCTGGATTCCAACAGTTGGATTTTTGGGACATTCCTTGTCGATTGGCTGTTTACAACCTGAACAGAAAAAGTTTGACAAGATTTTGTGTACTCAGGTCCCTAAGACCAAGAGACAGGTGCGTTCTCTGTTAGGTTTATTAAGCTACTACAGGCGCTACATACCTAACTTTGCATCTGTCACAGCTCCTCTCACTGATCTAACCAAAGAGAATAGTAAACGGTCAATTTCATGGTCTCAGGACTGTCAGATCGCCCTATAAACGGTACAAAGTCTGCTGTCATCATTCCCAGTGTTGATTCTTCCAGACTTGGATAGGGATTTTCTTGTGAGAACAGATGCTAGCTCTACTGGTATGGGAGCTGCTCTCATGCAGGAGAATGAAGGTTTGCTACATCCAGTGATGTTTGCAAGCAAAAAGTTCACAGACGCTCAGACAAGGTACTCTACTGTGGAAAGAGAATGCTTGGCCATTGTGTGGGCGCTCTCCAAGTTCACACATTACTTGTTAGGCAAGCCATTCATCTTGCAGACTGACCACAGGCATTTGATCTTTTTGAAGGCGTCAAAAAAAAAAACAGTAGATTGTTGAGGTGGTCATTGGCAATTCAAGAGTACAGTTTTGAGGTGTCGCCTATTTCTGGAAAATGCAATGTTTTTGCAGATTTATTATCTCGATCGTGATTTGTGATGTATGTCATGAACTTTTGCTGTCTTTTTCAACTTCTGGTGAGATGGATTTGTGAATTACACATTCAGTGTTTATATTTCATTGCGTGTATGTGCATGTATGTGATTTATGCCGACACTGTAAACGTACTTGGATGAAGTTTTGCCTTGGTGATTTGGATTTGGACTGCATTGTTTCACTCTATCTTCTGCACCATGATCGGTGTGAAGGATGTTGATGGAGCATTCATATTTTGAAATGCTGCTCTGACATATAGTGAAACTGTGTGTGGATACAGTCATTGATGTTGCTTGTACAGAGCCAGCGCTTGGGTAAAATGTTTGTTTTTTTTATGTACTTGGATGATTATAGAAGATTGGATTTCATGAATTTGACAATGTTGATATGTATTTTCTTGTAAGTGATTATTTTTGGGACATAGTAATGTTAATTTTTCTCCTAAAACTTTGATGGACAAAGTTTTTTCCCCGGTGGGGGGTTGTCAGGAAGAGCGCTCTGGAGATGTTAAAAGAAACTATCCGGGTACACTTATTCACGGGACAGAAAATTCACCCTTACACCTGTGGTGTGGTTAGAGGCAATCGTTCTGAGAGTGAGTGCTGGTCAGAGCACGCAATTGTGTGACTGCCTTTTTTTTCTTGTCAGACTGCAAGAAGACGGCCTGGAGAGCGGATGGGGCTCCGTAGTTAGCCTGGCTTGATTGCCGGCTAGTAGGCTATTTCAGGTCTGGGAAAATCTCATTTCTCCCTGAGTGTAATTTGTAAATGTAGCACCAAGTGCTAGTGTAGACTAGGTGTCTACAGGTCTGAAA
>JADBJO010033093.1:7500-14958 GCA_016801955.1 Conus betulinus
TATGATGTCTCAGTCCCTGTTTGTCAACCAAACTTCCCATGTAGACAAAGGAATCTACTTCCCCGATGAGGTCGCCAGCAACTGATACTGGGCTGCTGTCTGCGGGTGTTGATCTTCATCAGCTTGGTCTTGTTTATCTTGAGTCCTGTTCCTGCTGATGCTGTCTCAAGGCAGATGGTCTTGTACTGCATGTGTGTGACTGTGGGAGAGGAGTGCCAGGTCGTCACAAAGTCAAGGTCATCCAGAATGTCCATTGTATCCCGTTGTTCCTGCCTGTTGTGATCTTCATGATCCAGTCGATGACCAGGAGGAAGAGGAAAGGTGACAACAGACATACCCGGTACATGCCTGTCTTCACCATAACACCGTCTGATAACTGGCCTCAATGAGCCACCCTGCAGTTCACATCCTGATACGTGCACCAGATGAGAGAGATGATCTTCTCTGGTATTCCGTAGTGCCTCAGTAGCCTCCACAGTGAGTCTCTATCTATACTGTCGAAGGCCTTTTCACAGCTGATGAAGTTGATGTAAAGGGGCGAGTTCCACTCCAGGGACTGTTCGATGATGATCCTGAGGCTGGCGATCTGGTCGGCACAGGATCTGTTCCACCAGAAGTACATCTGCTGGTCTCGGAGTTTGGGGTCAACTGCTTCCTTCATCCTCTCCAATCAGGCTCTGTTCAGAACCTTGCTTGGCACTGACAGGAGCATGATCCCTCTATAGTTACTACAGTTGGTAAAGTCTCCTCTCTTTGACAGTTTGATAACAATGCCTTTCCTCCACTCTGCTGGGATGTTCTCTTTTTCCCATATCTTGCCAAAGAGGCTGGAAAGCAAGTTGATGGCTATACCAACATCCACTTTGATGACTTCTGCTGGGGGATCTCATTAAGTACTGCTGCCTTCCCATTCCTCAGTGTCAGGATGGCCTTTCTGATCTCTGCTTTCGATGGTTTCTCACAGTTGATGGGCAGTTCTGTCTCTGCTGGTGGGATGTCGGGTGGTGCTTTGGGGGCTGGACGGTTTAGTAATTCCTTGAAGTGTCCTGCCCATCGCTTCAATTGATCTTCTGTTGTTGTGAGGGTCTTTCCGTTCTTGTCTTTGACTGGCTTGTTAGTCTGTTGGAATTTGCCTGTCAGCTTCTTTGTGTACAGCTCTCTCATGTTGCCCTGTTCCGTAGCATCCTCTACTTGTCCAGCAAGTGCGTCGATGAAGTCCCTATCTTTCTTCACACTTTTGTTCACTTCCTTGTCCACCTGAGCGTAGTCTTCTTGGATTTGTTCTTCGCTTGATATTGTCCGGCTCATGTTCTGTGTGGCTTTCTTCTCTTTCCTTTTGTTCAGTTTCTGAATAGCGTCATGATAGACCCACTTCCTGTGTTCGGTCTTCTTCTTCCCAATTACCTCTTCACAGGTCTCATGCCAATATTTTTTGGTATGTTGCCACTGGTTCTCGATGTCTGTGCTCTCCTTTTCAAGCATTTCTTGAAGCAGTTGGAACCTGTTGGTGAGACTGATCTGAAATTTCTCCTTTATTTCCTTACTGGTAAGCAGCTCCAAATTATGTCTTGTCCTTGCTGCATTTGTTGATGTGTACTTCTTGAGTCAGAGTCTCACTGTTGTCTCGAGCAGGTGGCGGTCTGATGGCACGTCAGCATCCCTCATCACCCTCACATCCCGCCATGATCGCCTGAATTTCCTGCTGATGCAGATGTGGTCGATCTGGTTCTCTGTGACGTGGTCCGGGATCTCCAGGTGGCCTTGTGGATGCACTTGTGGGGGGACGATGCTGCCTCCTATCACCAGCTGGTTCAATGCGCACATGTCTGCAAAGCGTTCTCCATTCTCACTCATCTGTCCCAGTCCATGTGTCCCTATGATGTCTTCATAGCCCATAGTCTGGTCCTATCTTGGCGTTAAAGTCACCCATGACTATTGTGATGTCGTTTGCTCCTCTTCTGTTCAGCACAGCTTTGTACTTGCTGGTAGAAATCATCTTTCTTTTTTTTCTCCTCTGCATCATTTGTGGGAGTGTAGCATTGGATGATATTCAGCTTGATGTTCTTCTTGGTGCTAAACGTGGCTGTGATGATGTGGGAGTTGATAGGTTCCCAGCTGATGAGTGCCTGCTGCGCCTCTGGTGTCAGCATCAGGGCCACGTTTTCTGTGTAAGGGCTCCATCTTCTGTGTGTCCTGAGTACAGCAGCAGCTCTAGTGATGAACGTCTCAGCTATCTTGCTATCTGGATGGTTCTGCCCGCTTCGTGCATCGTCCTGATGTTCCAAGTGGCTATCCTTGTTGTTGTCCTGGGGGTCAGAAGGGGGGTCAGACTTGTGGCTTCCTCTTGGCTTTCACTGCCTGACGTCATGAGTCTCCGGGATGGAGACCCTTCGTCTCCCAGATGAATGTCATGGTTTGATGTTGGCGGCGATGCTTCTGTAACTTGATTTTTTTTTTCTTGGAAGGGGTGTTTAGCCCTACGCAAACCTGTTTCAACCTCTGCGGCAGTTTGGTCTATTAGTCTGACCTCTATCCATCGACCTGTCCAGCTTGGGTGGCGCTACCAGGAGCGTACGCTCCCGCTGATCGGATGGACCAACTTGTGGAAAAGTATTCCATCTCTGTCCGTTCACAGAAGTGGTGGTGGAGACCTCTCTTTGGTTACTACCTTGATGTCACCATCCAGCAATCATGCCATCTGAACAGAGCAACGTCAGGGGCTGAAATGGAACACTGCATCTTCTTGGCATCTGACATCCACTGCAAGAGTCTATCATGCCTGCTGCGCTGTCAATACATCTTCCTTTGGCCGCCAGCTAAATTCTTTCCAGAACAGATATATGACCCAGTTAAATCAACAACTAATTAAAACACGTGTGTTGGTGATGGAATCACAGCACCTGAATGGGATGAAGCAATTGCAAAATGCACTGAAGATAGTGATCCAGCTCAGATAGTGCAACAGCTCAGAAGACAGAACCACATTTTTGGTCTCAACCAGGATAATTTGTTAACGGCTATGTCCCAGAAGACTGGATATACAATTATCTGATGCCTCTGCCAAAAGCAGAAAAAAAAATCATTGGTTAATGGATACAGCATGGCTCACTATGCAAAATACACTACAAAAACTCACGGAATGCATCGAGGGAAGACAACTCGCATTAGACCTTGAAAACCGATACATTCTCCATCCCGGTCAGGGAGTGTGAAGAAGGGGTAAACGTACATGGGAAAACGTAACCACTTTTGTGTTTGAAGTGATCTGGATACTTGTCCCACTGTTTAGCCTCTTTGATTTTTGTAAGTGACCCAAAGTTATATGTTGTCTACTGTCTATCCCATCCACAATTTTCCATGTCCCAGACAGCCTCATGTGGTGGGTCTGGAGGAATTTTGAATGCTCTAAATATGTCTTCACCTGATCTAGCTTGTGTCTGACCTGCATTGAAGGGATATCAAGCAGGCTACACACAGTTTTCAATGGGTGTGTCCTTTGTAGCTTCCAAAATAGTCTCTTGTTTCATTTTGAATTCTTTCTCATAAAAAAAAAAAAAATTGAGCGAGAAGTTCTGCAAGTAGGAATCATTAACATGACGCGCGAGCTGAATCAGGATTCTTATCAACGTGTGAGTGTGTGTGTGTGTGTGTGTGTGTGTGTGTGTGTGTGTGTGTGTGTGTGTGTGTGTGTTGTGTGTGTATTTGTGCGTGCGTATGTGTGTGTGCTGCATCCACGCATGTCTGTGTGTGTGTGTGTGTGTGTGTGTGTGCGCGCGCGCACGCGCGTGACTATGCACGTACTTTCTGAGGAAGGTATCTGCCATTGTACAGATCAAGCTAATTTCTGTACATGCAAATCTAGCCAAAATCTCAGCACTCTGGGACAGAGATGCAACGGTTGTATATATTTTTCAAAGATATAAGTGGATTTGATGGTGACCGTCAGAAAGAAAAACCAAGGAAAATAGCCAGTGACTACTGCGTTTCGCTGGGTGGTAAGTTGACCTTTCCCACCTGTGTGGCAGACTGGGATCACGCGTTTCAAATATTAAGCACTGTGAAAGAAAAAGAGCTGTTGAATATTCTACCGTTTGTCTATCCAATATACGCCACTGCGCTCTCTGTACAAGTTCTGTATAATCAACGAAGATAAAACTGTTCTTCATCATACTGTGAAGTTCAAATCTAAAAGATTGTGCATTGCTAATAAAAAAAATTGTCGATTTTGATTGCTTCTCGCAGCAGAGTTACCTTTGAGTTCGCCTATAATTTAACGATCCCCACAAGTTCCTTCATGGTGCAATGTGTACATTCAATGGAAGTCAAAGCGATGGGTTGTCCTATCATTCAAAGCATATTCGTTTGCAAATTCGTACTATGCCTACAAGACAACAGTCTCTAACTATATGCCGTGATGGCCACATGACTTACACATTATTTCTCTGTGACCCTGGTCGCAATAAAGACTTTTGTCACACTGAAATAGTTTGTGGGTTTCCTTACCACGTGCCACCCGTTGATCAGAAGCCTGAATCAGCAAATTTTCTCAATCACTCTGACTCCTTTGTTTACATGCAACGATAACCGCCTCGTGTTATCATTCACCCTCATGTGTAATTTTGTTACTGACTGCGATGACAACAGTGATGAATCGTTCTGTTATCATTCACCTTGTGTGAAGCAATTCACGTGTCCCAACGGTCAGTGTTTGCACTTCAACAACGTATGTGACCAGTTCTTTGACTGCTGGGATGAATCTGATGAACAAGACTGTGATTTTCTAAAAGACGTGATAACGTCTCTGCCGTATTTTCCATCCCCCGGTCTTATCAATTTTAACACCCAAAACAGGAGGTTCACTTCAACCCCCATGAAGTCCAATGAGTCCTGTCCTGACAGCCATTACCGTTGTTCTGGTGAGTTCAATGACTGTGTGCCTGTCTTCACACGCTGCAATGGAATGTACGACTGTATTGACCACCAGGATGAAGAGGGATGTGAGGACATGACATGTCCAGGATTTTTTCGATGCAGAATTTCTGGGATCTGTTTGCACAGTGATCATTTATGTGATGGCTGGTCTCACTGTCCAAAGCATGATGATGAATTGCTGTGTGGGATGACCTGTCCTTTGAGTTGTCAATGTCAGGGTCACATTTCAATGTGGTCATCCCTTTCTTGCAGCACAATTCCCCCAGCTCCCGTTCCTTAGACGCCACAGGTTCTGGCATGACGCTATCTGATGTCAGCCTCAATACCTATCTTATTTACCTGGTCTTTGCTCAGTCTTCAATCAGTCACATACTAACATAACATTGCTGAATTTGAAGTTCCTCGACCTCAGTGGTAACCAACTGAAGCAAGTCAGCTTGTCACCTTTCCTTCACCTGGAACATCTGGAAAAACACTGTCGCTGTCTGGGAATCCTCTCACTTCACTGGTTAAGGACCAGTCCTCTGCTGCACGGCAAACAAGCTCACAGCCATAGACCTGTCACACACCACACTCACTCTGTTTGACCCTCAAGTCTTTTCGTCCTTTTCAAGACTACAGAAACTGAATTTGACTCTCACATCTGTTCACACTTTCCTCAGCAGTTTTCAGTCCTTACCTCAACTGACTGAACTGTACATGGACGGCAGCCCTGTGAAAACATTCCCAGTAGATATTTTCACACATCTTCAGCATTTAAGCTCCATCCACACAGGAAATTATAAACTGTGTTGCAATGCGTTTCTTCCTCTGGCTTTGACAGCAGTTCTTGCCATGCCCCCAAAGACGAGATTTTCTTCGTGTGAAGACTTACTGCAGTCGTGGACGTATCGTGTGTTTCTGTGGATGATGGCCTGTCTGTCTCTGTTTCGCAACATGTTCTCCTTCTGTGCGCACGTTTGATTGTAAGAAACAGGACCTCTGTGAGTGGCTACACTGTGTTTGTCATCACACTGACCATGGCTGACTTCCTGATGGGACTCTACATCACCTTGATTGGAGCTGCTGATGAAAGACTCCGAGGTCAGTATCTCCATTGTGACGACACGTGAAAAACAGTGTGACTTGCCATGTGGCCGGCTTTCTGTCTCTCCTGTCCAGTGAAGTGTCAGCTCTGATCATCTGCCTCATTACACTGGGACCGGTTTATTGTTCTTCGCTTTCCATTCAGCACTCTACGATTTGAGAAAACATCAGCATCAGTGGCTTGTCTCTTGACTTGGTTGACTGGGTTCCTTTTAGCTGTGTTCCCTTTACTCCCGATGACAAGACACTGGGCGTTTTACAGTCAGTCAGGTATCTGCATCCCACTGCCAGTTACCAGACAGGAGTTTAAAGGAAGACTGTATTCCGTCAGTGTAATGATCATTTTTAATTTCACCTTATTCTTGCTGATCTGTGTCGGTCAAACCCTCATCTTTTGGTCAGTACAGAGCAGTGCCTTGAAATCCAACACTACCAGAGTGTCCCAAGATCTGACCATAGCTCGGCGGTTGATCAGTATTGCTGTGACAGACTTCATGTGCTGGTTCCCCATTGGACTGTGTGGAATGCTGGCATTGACTAATGTACCAATCCCTGGAGAGTCAATGTTGCTTTAGCTATATTCGTTCTTCCTTTAAACTCTGCTGTCAATCCTTTCATGTATACTTATAATACATGGGCAGAAAAACGAATGAAATCTAACGAGGCTAATCTGATGAAATGGCTGGAAGCTAATACTCATTCACAATGTATTTGAATAAATCTCCTTTACAGTAGTGAAGCATTGCGTACCAGTGTGTGCGTGTGTGTGTGTGTGTGTGTGTGTGTGTGTGTGTGTGTGTGTGTGTGTGTGTGTGTGTGTGTGTGTGTGTGTGTGTGTGTGTGTGTGTGTGTGTGTGTGTGTGTGTGTGTGTGTGTCTGTCTGTGTCTCTCTCTGTCTCTCTGTCTCTGTCTCTCTCTCTCTCTCTCTCTCTCTCTCTCTCTCTCTCACTGTATATATATATATATATATATATATATATATATATATATATATATATATAAAGAACACTTGTGTTTTTGGCCATGGATTTCGTCATTTCCTATACAAAATGTATGCAACAGACGGCATGTTGACAAAACAACTGTAGCGTATTCTTCATGTAAAGAAAAAAAAAACCCTTCTGAATTGTATACCTATGTGTAAACAAAGTGAGTACTTGTAATGAAGAAATCTTCATTGGGGTAAATCAAGGTTAATCCAATTCAATTGATATTAAAAGAATGAAAAGAAACACAGCCAACATGTGTGTGGGTGTGCATGCGTGCGTGTGTGTGTGTGTATATGTGTGTGTGTGTGTGGGGGGGGGGGGGGGGGTGGCACCTGCATGCATGCATGCTCATGTGTTGTGTGTGTGTGTGTGTGTGTGTGTGTGTGTGTGTGCGCGCGCATGTGTGCGTGTGTGTGTGTGTGTGTATGTCAGTGTCTTTATTTGTGTGTCT
>JADBJO010033094.1:0-14957 GCA_016801955.1 Conus betulinus
CTGGTGCCCCACTGACAGGGAGGGTCGGATGGGAAGTCCGCGGGATGGCGGTAAACTGGGGCACCGTGTGTGTGATGATGTACTTCGGCAGTGATGATGCCACGGTGTGTTGGTTGTGTGTCGTCGAGCTTGCCACTGGGTGTGTCATGCAATGTGGGTGACGTTAAGGCCTCGTTTTTGTGCTGGATCAACAATAGTGTGACGTGACAAATTACATTACATTGATCTGGAGGTTCCACACGTATCTATTTTAAAAAACTTTTTTAATCTTGGAAAGGGAAATAAACTGAGTAAGAACTGTGGTGACATCCGATACCTGTCTATATATCTGTCTGTCTCACCTATCTGTCCCCTATCTTATATCTATCGGCTCAGGTCTGTCCCTTCTATCTATATATCCATCTCAGGATATCGCGGATCTAGTCTATCTATGGCTATCAGCTCTGTCTATCTATCTGTCTATGGTTCGGATGCTCCTTGAAACTGCCATTTTGGAATGGGGTGGGGTTGAGAGAGCAAATTTCAAGGCCTTTAAAAACTTGGAAAATCATGAAATGTGGTTCTGTTAACCAAACTTTCTTGAAAACCTTTGAAAATCAAGACATTGTTCTGTTGTTCAGTTGATGAAAAAAATGACGATTATTATTCTAAACAACCATTTTTACATCGTTACGATCCCGGATTGCCGTCTGCTGTTTAACCAAGGGAGCACCCACTCATTTGTATCTTCATCAATTTTTATGCTTTATTATAGCATTGAAAAAAAAAAAAAGTCTTGGAAAACTCCTTGAATTGTGTTCTTGGGAATCTGTAGGAACTGTGCAGTGACTATATATCTATCTATCTCTCTGTCTATCGCTTGTCTGCCTAAGCATGTGAAGACTGGTATCGTAGATGGCGAGGAAGAAATCACTAGATGGTTCTACGGGCAAGAAGGTGGGTCCAGCAGAGCACTGTGGACGTTAACAGGGCTCATTGAGACCCGAAAGACACTGCTGATCATCCACTGCATCTTGACTCATCTCCAGCCATCTTGACGTTGTTCTGCCACTGGATTCAGATGAGCAGGATGAGGTGAGTGAGGCTGACGACTCTTCCTCACTTTAATCCAACTCATGCGCAAGTCAAGACTCACTTCTGTCATCTTGTTACGACCAGCCCCTGGAGGTCAGCCCTGACAGGATTGGTCTAAAAGGGAGTGAAGGGAGTGACTGACCTCACCCGCTCCACAAGAGATCACACAGGAAAGATTACAACACACCATTTATTCACAGCAACATACACAGTCACAAATAAGCATTCCAACACACCACATTTGGTTTGTTCCTTCCCGTTGTCCCCCTCCCTTACTCCCCCAAAGTTCACTGGGAGTATCGTGTCCAATCGGGTGTCCAAACCAGGTCTGTTCTGAATACGGTCTTTCAGTGCCGACACCCTCAGCACACACCCACACCACTCCCCCAATAGCACGACACAGAGAGTTAACCACACTTGCTTAGCTGTCACATGCTGCATGCAAGTCTGAAAACAGTGTAGAACACATCCCCATCAGATGAGGCGGTAGTCGTCAAGGGTCCCGGACAGGGGTAGGACCATCCGGTGAAGAACGTGTGCTCACACACTGTGGCCTCAAGGACGTCAGCCCCGGGTGAAGCCATCGGGGAGGAGGAAAAAAAAAGGAACAAAGGAAAAGGGGTACTAGAACCCTGCAGTCAGTATGGTATGAAACATGCTGCTAAATCCTAACAGCCACCTGCATGAAGGGCGAGGGGCGGTGTTTGCTGAATACATTAGTAGCACCAGCTCAACACAGACCTGAGCGTAAAACAGTAAACAAATGTGTAATGTTCGCTAAAAGGACCTCTCACACGAGGCAGGCAAGAAATGACATCGAATTAACAGGTTGAAAGAAAAGAATAGCAATTTATATCTCCATCCTCTCCTTCACTCACGTTCAATGACCACTACACATTTTTCTTTCTTAAGATTTCAACTGAAAAGTACAGCAATCATTGCTTTACAATTGCCACCACATTTACAAATAATCATAATTCAATGGCACGATTACCCCCACATTTATAGTAACACTTCAAAATAATCACACAATTCTCAAACCACGCATCCAAACGTCTAATCGTGCATATGCACGCTCGCAACACAAAAACACTCGTTCCCCATGCACACACAAGCAGACGGTGGGCGAAGGATATAAGACTGGCGATTGTGACTGGGGCAGATGAGTGAGACCAAGCAAGTCCAAACCCTAAATCACCAGGTTCTCCCCTATCCCCACTGACTACCGCATCAACAGATGAGTTGAAAGGAGAGAGAATTTGGATGTTAATTTTTGGCCAGGTTAAAGATCGAATTACCCAGAAAAAAGTGGTCTCAAACAATATTTCTTTTATCATTTTGAAAGCAACAACAACAAAAAAACTGCGCGAAAGAGAAGGATTAGCCTGTTAAACAACAACCCCCCCACAAAACACAACTGATGCTTACCAGCTACCCGTGGGTGACCCTAGAAAGTGGCAGGTCAATTGACTCTCTACCCTCTGTCCAGTCGAGAGAACCAGCCGAGCAGATGCGGAAGCGCTGGACATCCCTCCCCTACAGGCCAACTGCAGGAATGAAGGTACTGACTGTACCTTCGGCGATATGGTCAAGAACCAGAACTGGAGCGGGCGCTCCCAGGGACATCTTCCGCACAAGTGAAGAGAAAGCCTTTCTAACCGCTGGCAGCAAACATACCGCCATATATCACAGAGTGAGAACACCTCAAGCTAAGGGGAATGCTGCAAGTGTGGCAGGTAAAAAGACAGGTGAGGCCGATCGAGATAGCCAGTTCAAGAGAAAGGCACCAGCCACATGTGAACCTGCAGGGTGAAATTACACGGACAGTGAAATAGAGAGAGAGAGAGAGAGAAAGTAAACCTAACCTGAGCTGAACGACATTAGGTGCAGACACACTACAAGCCACATTAAGGGATTGATACAGGACAATAAAAAAAAATAAAATAAAATAAACAAATGATACTACAACCCAAGATGGACCAACCTCACAGGCCTCGTGACACACCTCACCACTCATCTCCATCACTTTTCTTCATATCCTGCGGCAAAGGGGACGTGGCAAAGCGACAGGTGTGGATACACTGGCAGCCGTAGTCACAACCTGACATGCAGGCGGTTTAAGCCTTGGGGTCACTTTTCAGTGAAGAAGCAGCACTGGAATTCGGCACCCACCTGAGCGACGGAGCAGCCCTATTTAGGAATGCCCTGCTCCCTCCCCTTCCCCACCCCTGTAGTCCAAGGGAAGGGGTTAGAAAAGGTGCCTCAAACATTGCCTGCTTCACACACACCCTGGCCAGCATGCCGCGGCTGGCGGGGATCCTACTTAAGCGGTAAAAAGACATCAAGAAAATCTACAAAGATGACATGGCTCGCTCTAGGCTCATGGAATGTGCCGCACTTTAATGGACAGGGGTGGAACTGACAGACCAGAGAGGAGGAGGACTGCTCTGATGACCAGACAGCTGGCAAGATAGAGAGTGCAGACTGCTGCCATCAGTGAAACTCGGCTTGCAGAGGAAGGCCAGCTGAAAGAGGTACATGCAGGGCACGCATTGTTCTGGATTGGACACAAACATGAGGAGTGCCATGAGGCAGGAGTTGATTCACCATCAAATCCAACCTGATCACCAAGCGTGGCAGCACCACCCAAGGGCATCAACGATCGCCTGATGACCGTCCGACTACCACTCCCAGGAAAGCGGTATGCCACTGTAGTCAGTCCCTGCACCCCCACTATGACAAACCCTGACAAGGTCGAAGAAGGATTGTATGAGAATCTGAAACAGACCATCTCTCTTTCCATACCCAGAGCAGATAAACTCATCATCCTAGGTGATTTAACACCAGAGTCTGCACAGATCACATATCTTGGGATGGAGTTTTAGGGAAAATGGCGTTAGCAGCTGCAACAGCAATGGCCTACTGCTTGAAAACTGCGCTGCACATGACCTTCTCATCACCATTCGCTCTTTCGCCTTCATAGTCATAGTAAGACAACGTGGATGCACCCTTGCTCCAAGCTCTGGCATCTGCTGGATTATGTCATTGTCAGGCAAGGGACAGGCAAGATGTCAGAGTTACTAAGGCCATGTGTGGTGCACAGTGCTGGACTGACCATCGCTTGTTGATCTCTGTGCAAAAACATCAAGATACAGCCACCCAGAAGACCACAAGGAATAAAAGGTGCCAAAGCGACTGAACGTTTCCAGGCTTAAATGTGATCTCATTAGACAGAGATTGGTGCAAGAACTGGACAGCAACTTGAAAGGCTCAAGGTTCAATTCCCATGATGTTGAGACAGACTGGGAGGTATTTGGCGATACAGTCTATGCTGCTGCCTCAGAAATGCTGGGTCCCATCACACGAAAGCATCAGGACTGGTTGGACAAAAATAATGATCACATCCAAACATTGCTGGATGAGAAACACAGACCCCATAGAACCCACCTCAATGATCCTGACCTGTTTTCCCAAGCTGCAATGCTGCATTCAAAACATTACAAAAAACGACTGCACAATCTGAGCTTTGTAAAAAGCAGGATGATTACTGACATCACTGAAAAGAGAAGCTGAAGAGATCCAGTCCTTTTGCTGATGATCCTGCCATGAAGAGTTGTGGAAGATCATGGTCAAGTTTGGATGCCCCTCAAAATACAATTCATTAGTCAGGCAGTTCCATGACAGTACGCAGACAAGAATGCAGGATGATGGAGAGTACTCACAGCCATTCCCTGTTTAAAATGGCGTCAAGCAGGGCTGTGTCCTAGCCCTCATCCTCTTTAGTGTGATGATTTCTGCCATTCTGACAGATGTTGTGCAAGATGGTGACATTGGAGGTGGCTTTAATTACCAGACTGATGGAAAGCTCTTCAACTTGAGGGGGCTACAAGCCAAACCAGAGTCCAGGAAGACACTGCCTGTGACGTTTCTTTGCCAATGATTGCACATTGAATGCTGCCACACAGTCTGACATTCAAGAGAGTATGGATTGGTTTGCTAAAGCATCAGCAACCTCCTGCAACCCCCTAGATAGAGCCCAACATCACAGTCAATTGCCAGAAGCTTACAGTGGCAGATAAGTTTGTCTACCTTGGCAGCACGTTATCATGAACTGCCAGCATCAACGAAGAAGTTGCATTTAGGATTACTAGGGTTAGTGCATTCTTTGGCAGACTCCAAGACAAGGTGTGGGAAAGACGGGGAGAAAGTCTGCAGTTGTATTGCATCTCTGCTGTATGCCTGTGAAACTTGGACAGTGTGCAGCTGACATGCCAGGCAACTGAACTCTGTCGCACATGTGTGTGTGTGCACGTGTGTACATATTCATGTATGTATGTGCGCGTATGTATGTGTACATGCATGTATGTATGTATGCATGTATGTGTATGTATGTATGTATGCATGCATGTATGTATGTAATGTATGTATGTGTATGCAAGACAGAGAGACTTCTTAATGTGTCTTTTTACATTCTTGCTTTTATTTTCGTTACTCTCTCTTTGTTTTTTGCTTGTTTGCTTGCTTGTCTGATAGAGACATTGTAGGATAGAACCCCTGCTTCAATGATTTTATTCAGGTAAACACATAACCATCAAGTCACAACTATTTAACTTTATCGACTCTACAATTCCACTTCTGAAACAGATCTTACAGTTCATATTTGAAATCTAAGGTACTTCAATTCAATATATAGAGGCCATTTAGTCAATCATTTAGCTACTACATCTGCCATTTATAGACCTCTAGTACTACATCTGTATAGACTACATCTCTACTACATATGTAAAGACCTTCCAATGTACATGTGGAAAATAATGTGTGTGAGAGAGAGGGAGAGAGAGACTGCAGGAATGATGAGAGAGAGAGAGATTCACCTTCTTCAGCTGATGGTGGAATGGTTAAAAGTTGGACAGTTTGGGTCATTCAGGGGATGGTCTTGAGCTATTGGTAAACTGGTTACTTAAACTGTTTGGGTCAGTCAGCTAATCTTCTTCAGCAGTTAGTGATGAAGGGGTGATTTGGGGGACTGTCTGGGTCAGTTAATAGCCATTGTAGCCAGCTGTAGGTGACTTACTCGCTGGACTGTTTGGGTCAGTCACTGGACTTTCTTCGGCTGTTCATCATTACTCCTATGCAGCCTTCTGCTGTCATGTTCTTCATCTGCCGTGCTTCTAACCTGGGTGTCTCAACTCGGCATGTGGCAGGTGCTTTTACTGGGCATGTGTTCTCAGTTTAAAAACCATAAAAACCTTACCAATTTGACTTTTGTTCCTCCTTAGTAGGTGTGGTTGAAAATCTGTATATCTGCTTCTGCCATGGCCTTGAAGGCTCTGGCTGTCTTTAAAGGTCTACTTTAGAGATTTTTGAGAATTTTTTTAAAAACAGGTCTACATATCATATAATTACAGTATGTATTCATTTACAAAAAAAAAAAAAAAAAACGCGGAAGAATTTAATAATAGATTAAAAAACGACTTTTGCACACCTGTGCAAACCCTGTGTGGAAGACCGAAAACCATGACGTGACTTGATGGAGTGGCTGTCAGCCGCGACCTACACAACATGGCAACGCCAAGTGAAATCAGCATGAATTGCAATCCCCCACAGCCTAAAAGTCACGAGGGGGTGGCAGATATTGTGCTGTAGGCGAGTGCAGCAGCTCAGCAGGAGACAGATATTCTTTGCACACATTTATCGTTGATCCAGATACTTGAAAGAAGTGGATTCGTTCATGCAAACATGCCGGGCCGCTAAGTTCTTATTACCATGTCAGTTGCAGCTGGACCATGGAAACAAGCAATTCCGACAATTGCCGAGCCCGCTCGAGTTGATCGAAAACTTCGTCTGCAAAGTGCGCATATACTTTGAAGGCGGAGTGGTGAGCTCATACAGATGAGTACGATAGTTGCACGTTTATTCTGTTCTTATCTATGGACAGAGCACACCTTTGTTAAATTAAATGAATGCATTAAGGCTTGAGGGAGGAGAATCTCCGCTCGCCATCCACGTGTGATCACATCAAGAAGTTGGTCGGTAGCCTCCCTCGAGACTTCGGTAAAGTCTGTACGCCTTCGGAATGCTGTGTTCGGACATCAAGCTGGAACTAAACGGCTTGTTTCCGTGGTCTTCTTCTTCTTCTTGTTTGTTATCTGCCCGCCTTCATCTAGCTGAAGATTCTGGCATCTACAAAGGGGTTCCAGTTTGCTGTGGGAGTTGTGGATCAATTTATGCAGTCAGTGCTCACTACCAAACTGCATGGATAGTGGACAGGGGAAGTGAGGGCCACCACACCCACAATTTCAGACCTCTAACCATACTTTGGCAGGCCCTACTTTGGAGTGTGGTGGGGAGGGTTTGTACTCTTGGCATGGGGTGGGGGGGATGGTGGGGGAGGTGGGGGTGGGGGGGGGGCAGTGGATCAGAGGTAGGACTGAAAGTCCACCACGAGGCTGATTGAATTGCCTCACCTGGGAGCTTACTGAACTCCTTGGTGGTGTGGGGGAAGTAGGAGTATTTACGATAATTTCTGCAGCTGGACTCCATGGCGTACTGGTGTACATGAGAGTGCCGAGTGGCGTGTCCAGTTTTCAGGAGTCTTGGCGCATGGTTGGTCTCGATCCAGCTGGAACTGACATGGTAAAAGAACTTAGCGTTAAAACTGATAAGGGTAAGGCCTTGCAGAAACATCTCCAGAGGCACATTGGCTGTCGCAATCATAGTCACTGCTTTTACATGATAAATTAAATTCCGAGCGAGATGTGCAAGAACCATCACAATCGCTTTCTGTCGCCGTCACTGACACTCATGTGACGTCATATCCAAGAGCAGTTAAGCCATGCCCAGATTTAGTTGATTACCTCCCGTTTTCTTGATTACAGGTGAAAATGCCCACTTTCGCGGATCGATTTCGTGTGATAGGTAGCGAATCAGATGTTTATTTTACCAATTCATCAAACATTTCATATTTCTGCATAAGCTGACCAATTATCGAAAAACTCTAAGGTAGACCTTTAACCAGACATTAAGAGATGTGTTCATGTGTTCATGATGAGTCTCCAGCCTCCCTTACTTTATGCTCAATGGCGAAGACTTTGGCTTGGAAGACAGAATCCCTAAAGCTGGTGGTTACACTGGCATACTTTTCAGTCTTGTAGATGTGAGCTTCATTCTCCTTTGACATGGAACGGTGAGTGTCAACATAATGAATTTGTTTCCATAAACCAGAGTGTCATGCCACCTATCTCACAGAGTGTCATGCCACATTTCTCACAGTCTCGGCCACATTTCTCACAGTCGCATGCTACATTTCTCACAGTTGCATGCCATGTCTCCACATTTATCACAGTCTCATGCCACATTTCTCACAGAGTCGCATGCCACATTTCTCACAGTCTCATGCCACATTTCTCACAGTCCCATGCCACATTTCTCTTGGGCCCTCGGTGGTTTTCCTGTCGTGGAATCAGGAAATGAACAAAAAGGATTACCAAGCCTCCAAAAACATTGACTTACCCTGCCTGAGGAAGACCCAATAGGTGGAAAAACGTTGCCTGTTTTGCATTGTGTGTTCCTTCATATGGCTGTTCAGACGTTCTCTATTTTCTCCTGTTATGATTCAATGTCCATCTGCAGTGTGTGTGTGTTCTTCATGTGGCTGTTCAGACGTTCTCTGTTCACCTGTTACGTTTCAATGTCCGTCTGCAGTGTGTGTGTGTTCTTCATGTAGCTGTTCAGACGTTCTCTGTTTCTCCTGTTATGTTTCAGTGTCCGTCTGCAGTGTGTGTGTTCTTCATGTGCATGCGTGTGTGTGTGTGCATGCATGTGTGTGTGTGTGTGTGTGTGCACGCATGTGTGCGTACATACATATCTGTCTGTCTATATGTCTGTGTGTCGATCTGTCTATCTTTCTATCTATATGTTTATCTCACAGGCCATACCAAATAGAGCTTACGGTTGGGGGTCGGGGACCATGTATCTGGATGATATGCGGTGCCAGGGGACAGAATCAAACCTTGGACAATGCCCTCATCAGGAAAGGGGCTCTGGCTATTGTCATCCATTTGAAACAGTGGCAGTCCGTTGTGAAGGTAAGTAGATCCTGGTCTCCATATCCGACATTAAACACAGGTCCGTTGTAACTCTGTCAGTTTGTGTATTGTGAATGAGTGGGTGACTGCTTGACCCCCCCCCCCCCCCCCCCCCCCCACACACACACCCCCCTCCAGATCCACCTGATTATGAAGAATTTGATCAGTTTTGATACAACAATCTTTTAAATATGCAATTTTGGAGCACAATATTTGCAACACAAAACAGGGTTTTGAATAGTTACCCAGATTTTCCATGAAATTCTGATATGAAGCTCACTTGATGTTGCTTTTTAGTTTTATTTTTTGGAGAGAGAGAGAGATTTCTGATATGAAAAAGTAACTTTATGCTGCTTTTTTTACTTTTTCTGCAGAGAGAGAGAGAGAAGAGGGGGTAGAGAGAGATGGGGGGGGGGGGGGGGGGGGGGGTATGGTCTGGCATCATGGTTAAGTTGGCTGCGCTGGTTACATCTGCCACCTTGGTTATATCTGCCATCCTGGTCAGGTCTGCAATTCTGGTTAGGTCTGCCATCCTGGTTAGGTTTGTCATTCTGGTTAGGTCTCCCATCCTGATTAGGTCTGTTATTCTGGTTAAGCGAGTTATTTGGTTCGGTCTGTTATTCTGGTTACATCTGCCATCCTGTTTAGGTCTGTCATTTGTTTAGGGTCTGTCATTTGGTTAGGTCTGCCATCAGGTTAGGTCTACCATCCTGTGCCATCCTGGTTAGGTCTGTCATTCTCGTTAGCTCTGCCATCCTGGTTAGGTCTCCCATCTTGGTTCGGCTGGGCTATAAAACAATATTTATCTTATCCCATCTGGTTAGGTCTGCCATCCTGGTTAGGTCTGCCATCATGGTTAGGTCTGCCATTATGGTAGGGTCTGCCATCCTGGTTAGGTCTGCCATACTGGTCATGTGTGCCATCCTGGTCATGTCTTGCCATCCTGGTTAGGTATGCTGTCATGGTTAGGTCTGCCATCCTGGTTAGGTTTGCCATCCTGGTTAGGTCTGCCATCCTGGTTAGGTATGCTGTCATGGTTAGGTCTGCCATCATGGGTAGGTCTGCCATTCTGGTTAGGTCTGCCATCCTGGTTAGGTCTGCCATTCTGGATAAGCATGTTATTCTGGTTAGATCTGCCATCTGGTTAGGTCTGCCGTCCTGTACCATCCTGGTTAGGTGATTCATTTTGGTTAGGTCTGCCATTCTGTTAGGTCTGCCTTCCTGGTTTGGTCTGCCATCATGGTTAGTACTGCCATCCTGGTTAGAGATCTGCCATCTTGGGTTAGGTCTGGCAACATGGTTAGTCTGCCATCATGGTTATTAGGTCTGCCAGCATGGCTAGGGTCTGTCATCTGGTTAAGCATGTTATTCTGGTTAGGTCTGTTTTTCTGGTTACATCTGTCATCCTGTTTAGGTCTGTCATTCTGGTTAGCTCTGCAATCCTGGTTAGGTCTCCCATCCTGGTTCGGTCCATCATCCTGGTTAGGTCTGCCATCCTGGTTAGGTCTACCATCATGGTAGGTCTGCCATTCTCAGCCATCCTTGTTAGATGTGTCATTCTGGTTAGGTCTGTCGTCTTGGTTAGGTCTGCCATCCTGGTCCGGTCTTCCATCCTGGGTAGGTTGCCATCATGGTTAAGTCTGCCATCAAGGTTAGGTCTGCCATCCTGGTTAGGTCTGCCATTCGGGTAAGCTGTTATTCTGGTTAGGTCCTGTTACTCTGGTTAAAATCTGACCACCTGTTTAGGTCTGTCATTCTGGTTAGGTCTGCCATCCTGTGCCATCCTGGTTAGGTCTGTCATTCTGGTTAGGTCTGCTATCTTGGTTAGTCGGCTACCGTGTTAGGTCTGCCATCATGGTTAGGTCTGCCATTCTGGTTAGGTCGGCCATCCTAGTTAGGTCTGTCATTCTGGTTAGGTCTGCCCATCCTTTGCCATCCTGGTTATGTACGTCATCCTGGGTAGGTCTGCCATCATGGTTAGGTCTGCTTCATTCTGGTTAGGTTTGTCATCTTTGTTAGGTCTGCCATCCTGGTCAGGTTTGCCATTATGGTTAGGTTCTGCCATTATGATTACATCTGCCATTCTGGTTAGGTCTGCCATTAAACGCGTTTAGAGCTTAAACGTGGTTAGCTATACGGGCCCTAACCGCGTATAAACCCTAAACCGGATTTGGTATGCACGTCGCGCTAAACGGGAAACGTATAGCTAAACGCCAAGTTAAAGGTGAGATATTTATAGATTACAGGAAAACCGGCTCGGCTGTGTGCTTTCGGTTTAATCCAACTACACGTGGACGTTTCTGAAATTTGCAGCATGACGGAGAAAGTCGGGAAAGGGCCAGAAAAGCTAACTACTTCAGTGCTGAGGAAGTTAGAATTCTTCTTGAAGAGCTGCAAGTAGAACATGTGACCCTTTTCAGCAGCCACAGCGCCACCATAACCAGTGACATGAAGAAGGAGATATGGCAGAGAATAACATCCAAGGTGAACGCATGCGGCGTGGCAGTGCGAACTCTAACGGATTTGAAGGAGAAATGGAGAGCACTGAAAGCGTCGGTTCTAAAACAAAAAGAGAGACGAGTTGAAAACGGGAGGAGGGCCAGCACCAGCGCCAGTGCCCTACGAAGAAGTGATATTGTCTATCATAGGGGACAAGTCAAACTTGTTCTCTGGAGTGACCGGTGAGTTACTGTTTTTTATCATTATCATTTCACATGACAATAGAATTACACTGACCTAAATGATGCAAATATGCATTTCACTGCTCCATTCTTTAAACTTTCACATTCTGATTTCACAAACGCTTGTCTTGTCATTATAGTCTAGCCGGAGCCAGAGCCGGCAAGGAATAGTTTTCGAAAATGCGGGTTTCTTCTTTTTAAGGAATAGTTTCTTCCTTTTAAGGAATAGTTCTTCTTTTTAAGGAATAGCCTGGGTTTGTTTTATTCATATTTTCATTTTTTCACATTATTACAGAGAATGTTATTGAATGGCTCATTGCAGGGGAAGAATGACAACAGCACTGCCGGCTTCGACACTTTCGGAGAAACCAAGCAATGTGTCAGTGTTCCAGACACCCTGCATTCGGGTCAGTATAAATCTCTCTCTCTCTCTCTCTCTCTCACACACACACACACACACACACACACACACACACACACACACACACACGTGTGTGTGTGTGTGTACACCTCTGAAATCAATTGAATGGATTTATTTCAATACAGATGCAGACCCAGGGTGCTCCCACTGGTCTGACAATGCCGGACACAACCGTTCAACTCCGAGTCCAGCAGTGGCAGGTAAACAGAAATTTTCACACAGTTAATGAAAAACGTAAACAACTTGATATAAATGCAAGTAGATGTTTGTTTTAAGTATGCAAGGGTTAAATGGCACTCTTCATTTGATTAGAGTGAAAAATCTGATATCGTTGTTGGCTTAGAAGTTATTACGTCTACAGCTCTAATTTGCTGCAGACAACCCAGTCAGTTTCATCCAAGTCAAGAGGGAGGATGGAGAGAGGATCTTGGTGCCATTCACAGCGGCAAGTCAGCATACCCCTGATCCGGTGCCTGTCACCCCTGTAACAACGAAAAAAAAACCGTAAGATGCCGGAGAAGCCTGCAATGTTCAACACGGACAATTCTGAATTGGTTGATGAATGGCTGAAATGTCAGATGGAAGAGAGCAAGGTTAGGAAGCGGTATTTTCGAGCTGAAAACTCGGAAGATGCAGCTGGAACTTGAGAAGCTGGAGAAGGGACAGGATAATTAGTTTCTGAGATAGAAATTCTGGAAAGGTTCTCCAAACATGACGTTCCCATCCTACTTTGGGAGCCTAGTGTATCTACTTCTAATCAACAACAATATTTTTTTCATTGCAAATATTTTGATGCATTGTGAATGTTTCCTTTGTCTGGCTTTATGTTTCTTTTATTGATTTTTCTTTCATTTATTTTTTGCTTGTTTTGTTTTATTTTTAAGTAATGATCAAAGCATATGGCTCAATGTATTTGTGAAGGTTTCACCTTGTTTTTTGGTTGTTGTTGTTGTTTATGTATCTTTCATCTATTCAATCTTCTTTTGCGGTTTACCAAAGTGAATTATTTCCAGCCATGAGTGCATTGATCACATTTCTTCTTCTTCAGCCCATTGGTGGGATTGTTAAGAATCTAGTCACAGACTTACATGTTTTTGTTTTGTGTTTTAGTTTTTTTTTTTCCCTTGCATGGAAGGTTCTCTTCTCTTCAAAAAAGGTACAGAGTAGTTAATACTTCATTCATAGAAGCCAGTAATATCAAATAAACTGATCTGACAATCACTTTTGTGTCTTATAGACAAATTATTATAATATGGAATAAATAAAAAAACAAAACAAATCAACTACACAGCCCACATATTCAAGCAAACTGCAAAGGGTTTTCACACAATACCTACCCTTGTCCTCCCCCCCCCCCCCCCCCACTCGCATACGACAAACCCACACCCACACACGCCTCAGTATATTATGTTAAAAGACAGTCACACACCTCTCGTTACACTATACATGACATGTTAAGACCCTTTTCCATCCCAGTGACAAAGTTAACTTCTTATACTCAAAAATCAAAAACTCTTTTACAGGTCTTACATCAACTGAGACGTGTTCAATTAACACAGCACTAAGTCACAGTGAACTGGCTACCCAACTCCCATCCTGTATCATAATAGTAATACATCAGTCATACTAGAAGTAAGGAATTTTTGTTACATGCTGCGGTGCATTTTACAAATAAACTCATTTAACAATCATTTAACAATCAGTCTTATCTCCACACACACACACACCTACACCCACCCACACCCACACCACCCACACACACACACACACACACACACACACGCGCGTGCGCGCGCGCGCGCGCGTTCTGTACACCCATCATTCTATAATAAGCAAACTTGATTAAATACTCTAATTATAGTGAATCCAAGTCAACCATGAGCACAATTTCCATCATACAGGTAAGGATAGTACAATTTTACTATTAAGGTATGCCAAACTTTCTTAATATGCCAAACAATATGCAACTGCTGTCTGGAAAAAAAAAAAAAAGAGAAGAGAGAACAAAAGGAAAATGTACATCAATGACCATTTATGAGTTAAAAAAGAAAACAACAAACACAATGGGAAGCATGAACTGGAAGAAGGATACTATTTTTAACAGTGGATCTTTTTAGGTTATATCTAAGTTCTCAACAAGTGCCTTGTAAGACACCCAGTTTCTTGTAAATTTGTCTAATGTTCCAGTAACTGCATGTCCATATCTTTCAATTACATACCTTTGTTTCAAACTATTTTTGAAAAACACAGTATTTGGTTTTGGATTTTGCAACTTACATTTGTATATATGTGAAATTTTGCAAGTAAAATTATTAAGTCTATCACTGGATGCAGTGGATCAGTTTTAAACTGAGGTTTGCAACATGTTGGTGCTATGGCAGTTTCTAACTTCTTTGTTCAGAACAGAGTTTTAGCAATGATGCACTATTGGGATTAGTGTGTTTTTGATCCTCTAGTCTATTCTGTAAATAAACTGACATTGTGTAATAATTGTGTTTGCTTGCATTTGGTAGTGAATGGGGCAGTGTGGGTGAGGTTGACAGTCTCAAATGTGTTGTGTTTGTGTAAATGTGAAGACACCTGTCAATCTAGAAGTTGTTGTTGATGAAGCGTTGTCTGGCTGCTTTACCGGCAGCCACTCTGGCCCGCTCTGTCATCTGTCGCTCTTGCAGGCTTGTGTGGTGACAGACGAAG
>JADBJO010033095.1:0-2500 GCA_016801955.1 Conus betulinus
TAATCGTTAGGTTGCCTGTGAAAGTAAGAGAGGCTTGATGGCCTTCTATTATAAAATTCTCTCTCTGTGTCTCTGTCGTCTGACTCTCTCTCTCTCTCTCTCTCTCTCTCTCTCTCTCTCTACCTGCCTCTCTGTCTCTCTGTCCCCCCCCCTCTCTATCTCTTTTTGAAGGGGGGGGGTGGGGGGTGGGGGGTGGAGAGAAAGCGGGGGACTCGACCCATTTACTAAAACAAATGGTTAAAAGGCTTTACTTTCAGATCTGACCTGTGTTCTTCACATCCTACTTCAGGATCACACCAGGGGCTTCGTTTCGTGATGGTGCAGCCGTGTAATGAGGGGAAACAGCAGAGTCTAGCAGGGGATCAAAGGCAATCAGCTGTTAGTAGACAACAAGCAACAAGCACTGTGCACTTGGCAGTGTAAGTTCCTGGCCTCTGACTCTACAAAACAGTACATGTCGCGGCACTTGAAGCCAGCTGATGAGACCGTGCTAAAATCGAAGGAGGCAAAAACAAAATGTGCGCGGAAAATCTAAAAGTGCCTATACATGTCGACAGAAAAGATCTTCTTCCTCTGGGCGGAAGGACACATTTGGTCTTCTTTGCATCAGAAATTCAGTGGATCTGAATGAAATGAATCTGAATTGGAGAATGAGGTTCCTTTTGTGGTCCCTAGTTAAAAACAAGAAAATGTTGGTGCATTAGAGGGTAATTCGGTACTTGAGTCTCAGCTCTTGAATCGTTTGCATTAGAGGGTAAACTTTCTGTGTGAATCCTAGCCCTTAAAGAAAAAAAAAACAAACATTTGTTGCACTACAGTGTAAATTTCATTCCTGACCCTAGCCCCTACAGATGAAATTGGTGCATTACAAGGTAAATTTTCTGATGCATCCAACCCTTACAGAAAACATTGTTGCATTAGAGCGTGAATTAAATTATTCCTGGTCCCTAGTCCCTAAAGAAGACTTTGTTGCACAAGAGTGTAAATGTCATGCCGGACGTCTCGCCCCTATACAAGACATTGGTGCACATGAGGGTATGTTTCTTATCTGGGCCGAAAGCCCTTAAAGATAACTTCGTTGCATAAGAGGGTAATTTTCCTATCTGGGTTGTCGCCCTTTAAGAAAAATATTGTTGCGTTAGAGGTTAAGTTTTCCATCTCAGCCCTACTCCCCCCCAAAATATATTGGAGCATTAGAGAGTAAGACACCTATCTGAGCCCTAGCCCTTGAAGAAAACATGGGTACATTACAGAGTAAGACCACCTATCTGAGTCCTAGCCCTTAAAGAAAACATTGGTGTTCTTCTTATCAGACGTCTGATAAGAACACCAATCTTTTCTTTAAGGATCGGAAATGAAATGAAGAGAGAGATTAGACGGTAAGTCTCCTGTCTGAACCGTAGTCTTCAATAAAGAAAACGTTGATCTTATTTGTATAAGAAATTATGTGCTTACAGTAGGAAGTTGTTTTAGAAACTTATGTCGTTTGAGCTTTGTAGATTTTTTCTTTGCTTTTTTTTTCATTTTTGTTTTTTTTTTGTGATGCAAGTCTATGTATCGAGTGAAGTACTTTGCCGAATTTGTCAGTTTTCTTGCATCTGGTGATAATCAAAAGCTCATTTTGACAGTTAGTCTTCAGATGTTCATTACTGTCACCAGAACATAGATCTCAGCCAGCAGAGACAACGCGAAAGTACACCTATCCTAAAGAAAAAGAACGAATAAAACTAAACTAAACAAAAGAAAGAAAGAAAGAAAGCGAAACAAACAAAATAAACAGATGGCAAGGTGCAGAATATTACTTGGAGTGGTACTTTGAGTACAGGTTGTTTTTGGTATTGTTTTTTGTTTGCTGTTTGTTTGTTCGTTATGTTGTGGTTATTGCTCACTTTCACTGTTACATCTCCCTCTTCTGCCAGACTGTTGTTGTTATTTTCGTCGTACTCCTCTGCCTTCTCCCCTCTCATCTCTTCTTTAAAAATTCTTTTGATTTTTTTTTTTCTCCTCTCCTCCTCCTCTCCTCCTCGTACTCTTCCTCCTCCTCTTCCTCCTATTTCTCCTCCACCTCCTCATCCTCATATTCCTTCTTCCCCTCTTCGTCCTCTTCCTCAAACTCCAACTTCTTTCTTCCTTCATCTGATAGCTCATGTTGTACTTGTGATAATAGCCGCTTCATGGTATCGCTTTCGTGTTGTCGTCCTCCTTGCTACTGTTGTTCCAGCGCTTTTGTTAAGGTGCAGAAAGTACCGCAACCCCTGGGTTATAAACCCAGAATGGTCTTAGTGCTGTTGTTAAGGTGAGAAAGTACTACAGTCCCTGGGTTATAACCCCAAATGGTCTTAGTGCTTGTGCACACGAGGGAGTCTGCTTTTCTGGATTGATAGACCCCATGGTCTTACACACACACACACACACACACACACACACACACACACACACACACACACACACACACACACACTCACACACACACACGCACACGCATGCACACACGCACGTC